>JBBPDB010043488.1:0-23788 GCA_037974465.1 Brachypetersius altus | reverse complement strand
GGTTTGTTCAACATGCCAGTCCAATTATATTACAGTGCAATTTATTCATCTCCAGTTTCACCCTCTAGTTAGGATTTATCATGCAATACCACCAACACTGGAAAGGTGAAGGGCAGTACTGCCTTCCTTACACTGTTAAGAAACACCCCCACCCCCAAACTGCAAACTTTTGGCTCTTTTGGGGGTGTCTTGGTCTTGATATGGGGGTAAAGTACCCCAGTACCCCCTGTAATTCGAACCATGGTGAAGGGTAAATGAAGATTGCTACTGCATCTTTCAAACTGTTGCAATTCAATGTCATTGGACAAGGTTTTGGAGGAGATAACCACCAAGTTCCTTTAGCTCACAGACACCTGTGCTGGCTGATGGGGAAAGGACCACTAAACTTAGTCAGAAAGAGTGAAGCCAGTTATGCACTCTTGGAGCCATGGTCGGCTGTCGTACAAACATCAAACTCGTGATGACAGGGCCTACACTTACCAACCAGGCCACCCTGGCACATGGGCGCCTGATCCATAATAAAGTTATAACGGTTCAAAATCATTTGTTTAGTCCCCCCTGATTTTATTTCCCTCCCAGACAACAGCTGTAACGTATGCTGGGGGGAAGTGTAAATACCTCACTTTACATTTTATTTTGGACATTTTCTGAGTGAAAATAATCTCAACATTGAGCAAAGGTAAATACGACACAATTTACATATATTTTTCTATCTATTACCTTTTTTACAGTGCAGTTCCTCAATAGCAAGAACACTCAGTTCCACCAACTATCTCACCAGAAGCAGAACTGCTTATTTAAAACCCAAATTTACAGATGCTTTTACAAAGTCCATCATCACAAAAGCTTAAATCCCTTGTCAAAGCGAAAGCTTACTGATGCTAGATGTTCATACATCCGTCTACAGAAATGAAGGACCACCTTACCATCAGGGCCCTCAACAGCAGGTTTTGGTACAGACACAATAGGATGAGCCTCAGAATCAGACTTCAGGTTTTTATCACCCTCGTGCCCGGAGTTATCTGAGGCCTCTGTAAGAAGAGCAGAAGTAGCAACTTTAGTGCACGTTTAATACTTTAGTACTTTTATACCACACTTCTAAACATCTCAAAACATCTCAGCTTCATTTCAGAAGGTTTAAAAGAAGTTGACAGAATGCTGAATTTATCTTCTGACCTCTAGGTATCTCTGGTTTGATTCTTAAATGAAAAAGTAGCATATAATGTATTTTAGATAGTCTAAATGCAAGCATGGCTACATGTATATATCATCTATATATATCAACTGTTTACAGTTCTTCTGTTGGCCTTTACATGCATGCTGCTGGGCTGTTTAGAAACTATTTCTCCATGTAGAGATAGGGGAACTGAAAATAGCACTCTATTTATGGGTGGCTTTATGCAGTGGTTGGTAGAGCTCTGCACACAACACACCCCAGGGGACCTAAGAAGCCAAGAGAAACTTCTGAAACTACTCAAGCAGAGCAACTGGTAAGGTTCAACAAGGACACCACTAGGTGTTTTTTATCTGTTATTTCTTACAGAGTCCTCTACAGACCAGTCCTTTCTGAAGAACAGTGAGCTGGCAAATGTTATCGACTTAGCTGGAACAGCTCTTAGTTTGAAGAGCATTTGTACAGAGCCACACATCTTCCGTTGCTGGCCCTACTTCCTGTTGTGTGTCAAACCACATGTTAAAAAATAGCAGCTTGTAGACTAAATTATGTTTAGTGCACTAAAGGGGCCAACTAAAGCAAGGAAATGATTTCTAGCTGGAACCTATAGATATTCACAGAAAAACATATATGACAGGAAAGCACTCCGCATTCCAGCCATGAAAAAGTCTACATGGAATACAGGTTTTTATAACTTATTAGCCACATGCATTTACAGTAGGAAGAGGCAAACCACTTCCACATTCTTAAATTGTACTGTACTGTATTAAGGGCCATTACCAGGAATTTGAAATTTTAACCGTCTCAGTTTTTGCTACATCCCTGCGCATGTGAGACAAGACCCATCAATGAACAGTTTTCAGTTTCAGCCCAAAGTGACGTTGGGGCCTGTCCCAGTGGGGTAAGGTGTTTTTTTCCACCTGTGTCAATATGCTCTTGTTTAAAATAGCCAAATCTAGACACACAGACTAGATGTTTGTCAAAATTAGAACCTTTTCCAATCTATGATGACTCCAATCTATTTAAAAGAGTTTGCTTTGCATTAGACAGCATGGAACTTCTCTTTTTAAAATGATTTGATGTCTAACTTCTGATCAAAGCAAGCTGGTTGCATCCAGGCGGTTAAGACATACACATTTCAGATGCCGATTTCATGTTCAGTGTGTACAAGTATTTAAATGAGCCATTTTAATAATAATACATTTGGTAATAAAATACTCTATTTAGATTGTACCTTACATATGCAATGCAACCCAAAGTGCTTTACAATATAAAAAAATACAGAAAGAAAAAAAGTGACAGTATTTTTCTTCTCTGTCTTTCAAAAGTGCTTTCTTTAGGTGGGTGATTCACAGGTGCAGGTTACTGGAAGAGGATACAAAGTTTTTCAGTAGATGGTGGAAAAACCTAGTGTCATGCTGTGGGTTTGTTTCTGTTCAGTTTCAAACCAAAGACAGGCCTCCTCCTTCCATTATTCACATTTGGCCCAGCACTGCTTATAGAATGTACAGCATCAGGTCTTTGGGTATCTAGTGTTTCGTACAGTACAACAACTACACACTTAATGTGTGCAGTGTAATTAAACGTGTATAGATGTTTGTTTAAACCATACACCACATCACACATCCTCCCACAACCACCCACGCCCCCCTCCCCCGTCTCACACACACTTTTGCATTTTTTTTGTACTTGCACATGAAAGCATTTAACTCCATACAGACACATGCCATGGCTTATGTTTTATAACACATTCATGCATTGCCCAGTGTCCCAAAATGCAGAGAGTGCCCCAAGCTGTTATGAGCATCATAATATGCTTTAATTCCAGTTCAGGCCAGTCCAGATCACCCCTAGAAAGCACACTATGTTCCGTTCCTATAAAAAGCACAGTAAGTTAATCTAGAATAAATCAATAAGGTTTTGTCCACATAGACCACCTTGTTACATCATCACGGTAAGAGCAAAAACATCATATCTCTAAAACAGGAACTTGATAAAGGAAGCTATTGCAAAAAGAAGTTTCCATGTAATCCTGAACATTTCTACTGGGTCACTCATTATGAGACTGTGTAAACCGGAAGAAACTTCATGAACATACTTTCACCTTTCAAATGGATTTGTCGAAAAGCAGGATGTGATACTCCTTCAATGCTCTCAGCATACAGGGAGACTGTACAAGACGGTGCACCTGAAATAAAGTAAAGTGGTCCCTTAAAGTCACACGTAACACATCACAGCATAAAAAAATGAAATTCCTTCTATGCATTTAACCCGTTTGGCAAGTGAAACAGTGGGCCCAACGAGTGGCGCCCAGGGAGCAGTGTGTGCGCGGATGGTACCTTGCTCAAGGGTATGGCAGTGGTGCCACTAGCAGTCCTGGAATTTGAACCCACAACCTTCTGACTGCAGGGGCAACTCCCTAACCGCTAGCTCACCAGCTGCCCCGACAAGGCAGCAATATAGATTTAATAACATTAACTTTTCCCATGAAAAATACCTACTGCAGAATATACAGTATCTTTCTTTTCTTTGAATTGAATTTTTAAAGAGGGCATTTCACTCTTCCCTTCTTACTGTCTTATTCGCTTATGTTGTGTGTCTTTAATAGCTATTATACATACACAGAAAGGTAAGTATATTTAAAATAATACAGAATTGTTAAACAGACAGACAGAGAGATGGAAGATGTCTTTCTGGATATGTGGGAGTGTTGGCTTTGGAGCACTTCCTCTTACCATCAATGAATGTTGAATTCTGATATCTTGCAATTCTCTTCCATCTCACTTCTGAAGACATGCAACGCCACTCCACTACAAAACCTGTAGTTTCCTCTGGGGTTTTGTTGTTGGAGTGATCAGATGAATTCCAGACCAGGTGTATTCTGCCCCCTGCTGCTCGGCTTAAATAAAGTGCTGGAGCTGGTCTTCCTGCGGTTTTCACAGAAATCAGTATTTATTAGTATTTATTTCACAAAACACTACAAATAAGTCATAAAAAATCTGTTTTTATATGCTGTTATGGGTTTGATAAGAAATCACTAGTAGTAGTACAAGCTACAATTCTGGAGGATGATGCAACACAGTCTGATGCAAGACTTCTACAGTACAGAAGAGTTTACAGCATATTAATACATTTATCTATTTATTTTTCAGTCATTAAGGTACAAACACTTTATGCTTTATTTGTATACTTTACTCATCCTTATAAACTCATGCTTATAAAATCAGGTATTTTCATATTTTACAATCTATGTCAGTTTCATATTTAACAATCTATTTAAACATATTCTTGTCATTACGCCAAAGCTGCCAGAGCATGTGTCAGTAGTCTGCAGGTGTAAATGTCAGTTTAATGTAAATGCAAGTTTAATACTTTCAATTTAAAGGACCACCCATCACCCATTTCTCACTAAATTACTGAACCTAAACTGACATATACTGTCTTAGAAGCCCACATTTAATTCACAGCATACTGTGTTCTATTAATAACCAACCAGCTCTCTGACTTTAAGCATAGTGTGTTTAAAATAGGACATATATAATGTAATACAATTCAATGCACTACTAGTCTAATGTGGTATGCCTTGTGTGTGACACATGCTAACTGAGCTATCTGTGCTCAGCTGACATTCGTTTCTACTAGCCAGTGATAAAGGAACAAGGCTTTGGAAAGTTTTGAGCCTTTTGTAGGAGAAAATAGTTTGCTACACAAAGCCAGACTTCATCAGGTGAAGAGGAGGCTGTGCAGTCTCAAATAGAACACTGTTAATGGATCCTGTACCCTTTAAAATGAGATGAACATTTAGCAATTGGACAGTCGATGAGATGTCCAGTTCCCTCCAACATGGATGAAGTTCTAAGTATATCAGAATCTGAGCATGAATCAAGTCCTGTCATTAAACCACAGGTATAATAAAACTGGAACTAGAAACTTGTGTATCAAATCCCTAATCTAAGCCTTCAGAAACACAAGCACATCTGGTTTTCCACTTAAAAAGACCCTTTCGAAGCAACACATATGGGTGTATATGGGTGTTCCAAAAGAAAATATTTTGTATTCTTGAAGAAAATGTTGCCTTTCCAGCATAGGGGGTCCGAATACTTCAAATTTTTGATTTTTTGTTTGTTATCCTTGTATTTGAGCCTGCATTTAGCGTGTGGATTTTTCCGAAGTGTTTAAAAATTCATTTTAATTAATAGTAAAATTGCCCCAATCTTCTATAACACCCATAATACATGAGTGCAGATCATTAACACCTACTGGGCGTTTATGAACCTCCCCACCAAGAATTCATAAAATTAAAATGGTATAATTTTGAAAGGTGATTTTATGAATGAGTGTTAATACATTAGTAATACAGTTATTATCTGTTAGCCCATATAACTCTTTTATTACTGACATTAGTCACTGGTTTAAGCCCCCACCTATTTCCCCCCTGATCTTCTCATGTAAGGGTCATGGTGCTATTCTTTAACATTATTTATAACCCCTTAATGTTAAGGGGTTACATTAAATGTATCATCTACCACTTTTTTACTAGTAACCACTTTTTTACTAGTAGAGATACAACATCTGAAATGTTTTGCAGTCGCATCTACCACCACTAAAACCCTCAACTAAAAACGTTATTCCTTAAAACAACACTGTTGTCCAACACAGTGTTTGATGCCCTTGTCTAACACACACCTGGGTAGAGATGGATGGGTGAAGTATTCAGTGCAGAAAATTCTTACCTGTGTAGGTCAGCATCACAGGAGCTGGTGGAGAGTTCCCTGCTGATGTAACAGCGATTACATTCACTTCCTGCACCCCCAGGGGCAGCCACAGCGTGAGATGAGTGTCAGCGGCTGAACAGTTTAGTCTGTGGCTGGACCCATTCTCCTCATAAACCAACTCGTAACCCAGAACATCCCCTTTATGATCATCTGAGGTAAAGGCCTGAGGACAAGCAAAGTGTTAATAAGAAACCAAGACCATTGAAGAAATTGTGGGTGAAGGCTAGGCTGCATGATATTGTATATTAAGTGATATATTGAGTTTCAAATAAGACCAAAGATGAATAACTTAAAAGTGCATTAAACATGGACCTACAGCATTCTATGCAAACATACAATACTTCAATACTACTAATCTTAAACTAATATGTATTTTGTGTTTATGTGGGCTACAACCAGTGTTTGTGTTTATGTTGATGTGGCTGTCTTTATCCAGTAGAGGGCACAATTTACCTTCACTTTCTATTTCATTGCCATTTCTCTCATTTTAATGGTCCTAAATGAGAAGAATCTGTGGTGTGTGTATGGTTTCAGCGCCTCAGCTCTGCTCAGCTACTGTGGTTATCTGAATGTCTGTAAAGCTCTTATCATGCGCCTGACTAACACCACTGTGGCTGCACTGAGGGTGCAGGCGGTCCTAACTTTTTGAATTAATGGATGTATGTTTGTGTCTGTACTTTTGTGTTTATTCAACGTGTCTTCCCATTCTCCAGGCAGGCATACACACACCTGGGGTAGTAGAAGTGCTGCAATTTCTTTCTTTTATTCGTTTTCAAAACAAACTATGATTTTCTAGAAAACAATAGGAGAACAGGAACTACCACCAAGCGTGAGGGTTGACCAACAACGCAGGTCGGTCAAAATCTAAACTAAATACCAAACCTACAATCCAATAAATAAACATGTGTACTTAACTCAAACAAAAGGCAGCTGAAACTAATAACAAAACCCAACACCACTCCATAATAAAAGTTCATAAACCCCAAACTGAAACACAAAACCCCAAACTTAAACAGTCACTGATCTCAGACCTGACAGACACTGAAATATTCATGTGCAAAGCATGCATCACCTTACCAATCATCGCAGTCACAAATAAAATATAGTACATTAAATGTGGGAAGAAAAAATTCCAGATGATGTATTCAGGTGCTTTAAAGTGCACTTGTTACTGACAGAGGCTTGTAATTGTGCAAATACATTATAGGTAAAACAATATAAAATCAATTTAAGAGCATTGGATTTGCATGTAAAGTCACCATGACCAATGTCAAGTGTCCGCCAGAGAGGTGTAAAGCCCCCCACTACTGGACAGTGGAGCAGTGGAACTGCACTGTTTGGGGTGATGGAGCTTCATCCAAAACCGTTAGGATGAATTGCTTGTGATGAAAAAAATTACTCATTCAACACCAGAACCTGACCGCACTAATGCTTTATGCGATAAACTTTTCACAGCAGTGTCCCAGCATAGGGCCCACCCAGACCAGAATAGTGTATTACTTCTGATTAAGAATGCTAGAAGAGTAGATGTCTGTAAATTCTTGCACAGTCCAGAGTGTACATAAACAGATAATGCCATAACTACTGTCGTGTTGGACTAAAACAGTGTTTTCAATAATGTCTAACGCTCTTCACCTGGGGACGTTTCACGAAGGAGGATTACACAGTAAGCTGGATCATTTAAGTCAAACGTGAACACTGTCCAATAGGAATAGCTCTTATCACCTATCCTATTAGACAGACTTGACATAATCCTGCTCTGGTCTGGTAAGTCTAGGTAAAGCATGTATATGAGTGCATGTGTGTGTGTGTGTATGGGGGGGGGGGTGAGAGAGGAAGAGAAGACTGTTTTACAACCTTGATTTGATGATTTGTTAGACGTTAGTAGCTTGTTTCATTTAATTTGCAGGATGTTGCCAATTACTTATTTTGGCCTTTTTTACATTGGAAAACTGAAGGCCTTCTGAGTACAATGATATGCTTTTGCCTGATTTCATGTCTTCCTGCCACAGTCTGTACTTCTTTTTATCACACATACAGTAGTTTTAGGCAACTAAACACTTTAAGAAAAAAATAAGCACAGGCTGTTAGAGGCTTCATCTTTCTTTCTTCTCTTTCCTAAATCAGTTTAGATTTCATTGGTTTGTATGTGGCTCATATTCGTAGGGAATAAAGAAATACGCTTCGATTGGAGGCATTTTTGTCTATCTACTTTAACGTTTTAACCTGCTAGTTTTACTATTATAATTCTTAACACATTTATGCTCAATGATTTATAACGTCATACAGTTTTTTCATGTCTGAATGATGATTGCTTTGTCTTAAGCTGAGGTATGAGGCGTTTTTTTTCAGACACTGAACAAAAATATAAACACATTTATTTTTGCTCCCATTTTTCATGAGCTGAACTCAAAGATCTGAAACATTTTCTACATGCCACAATAAAAGGCCACTCTGAAATGTGCAGTTTGATCACAGCACAATGCCACAACTTTTGAGGGAGTGTGGGATTGACATGCTGCCTGCAGGAATGTCTAGAGCCGTTGCCTGTGAAATGAATGTTCATTTCTCTAACATAAGCCGTCTCCAAAGGCGTTTCAGAGAATGTGGCAGTACATCCAATGGGCCTCAGAACCGGAGACCGCGTGTAACCACACCAACCCAGGACCTCCACATCCAGCATGTTCACCTCCATGACCAGTCACCCGGACGCTGCAGCAACAATCGGTTTGCATCACCAAAGAATTTCTGCACAAACTGTCAGAAACCGTCTCAGTGAAGCTCATCTTTGTCCTCATTGGGGTCTGGACCTGACTGCAGTTCGTCGTCGTAAACGACTTGAGTGTGCAAATGCTCACATTTGATGGTGTCTGGCATGTTGGAGAGGCGTTCTGTTCACGGATGAGTCTCGGATTTCACTGTTCAGGGCAGGTGGCAGGTTGCTGACGTCAACGTCGTTGCTGACTGAGATGTATTGAACTGTGTGAGGCAAATGGTGGCCACACCAGATACTGACTGGTTTTCTGACACCCAGTAAGGCAAACTGTGCATATTTCGGCATGGCCTTTTATTGTGGGCGGTCTAAGGCACACCTGTGCAATATGCTGTCTGTTCTGTACCTTCATATGCCACACCTATGAGGTGGGATGGATTATCTCGGCTAAGGAGCTGATTTAGCACAGATTTATACAGATTTGTGAACAATATTTGAGAGTAATGGGTCTTTTGTGTATGTAGAAAATGTTTCCGATCTTTGAGTTCAGCTCATGAAAAATGGGAGCAAAAACAAAAGTGTTGCGTTTATATTTTTGTTCATGCAGTTGATCAAGAGGAAATGAGTAACAGGAAAAAGTTGCGAAACAGGATAGATGAATCAGAGTGAACGCAAAAAATGATGAAAGATAAGATATATAAAGAAGGACGGTTTCTGGGTCATGACCTCAGTGCTCTTATCCAGAGCGACATACATCAGTGCTTAAGAAGTCCACAACTGTGTCTTACCTGAAAAACAGCTTAAATCCAAGTCAACTATTTAACCAAGATACTGTTGTCAGAGCATCTATACAACAACGGTCAAATAATAACTAGCCAATGCCTAACCCAACAATACATGAGCCATAACTCTATACATGACCCTGATTGTAATACCCACCTTCCACAACACAGTTACATTCTGCATATCGCTCCCTTCGTTTCTCGTGATGACTCTCCACACATCGAGCTTGTCTGGGGGTGCTGAGAAGAGGAATCAGATTTAAACAAGACCAACCACAAGTAGCTCTCATAAGAACCGCTCTACAGGCAGAATATCCAAAGTAAGTTGCAATGATATAGTATTCACAATCAGAAAACATTAATGAGAATTCTAAAATGACAAAATGTGTAAAAAAAATATGAAAATAGTTTTGTTCATAAAATTGGTTTGGCTGAGCCACTTATTACTTCTCTTACTTCTCACTTCTCTTTAAAATGTTTATTCATGATAAATGTAATATATAGAATCTAAAACATTGAAATAATGCAGCATGTTGTCAAAACAGTGTATAGCCTCTGTCACAGTAGAACTTTTACCTTGTCCAAGACTTTTTTGATTGACCAACTGACTCCACAAGCTGCAGTTGTGTTTCAGTGAGACTGTGCAGACTCTCAATTCAAACTGATATGAGGTCAGGGGCTCCAAACTGTCCAGCATCTGAAGTATTCCTTTATGGAGCTGAGTCACATTTCCATCTATCTAAATAGACAGAATGAATAAAAACTCTTTCAGCTTCTAGCAAGCGAACTGCTTTGTCATGGTGATGGTATACTGTATCCCATGTGAAATGCCCTTTGTGGTTATATGCTGTTTAGCATGAAACAAAAGCAAATCCTGCACTATAAATGTAGAAACGGGTGTATTAGTATTAGTATTGTAGACCTCAGGTTACTTAACTCCGGTCCTGAAGCCCCCCTGCCCGGCACATTTTAGTGCATTTTAGAGCAGGGGCGCTCAAGAACAAGAGTTAGAAACCTATTGTGTAGTCCACAGACAATCCTACTTTAATCACCCAACTCACAATAACAATTACCTGTAACACACAAAGCTAAATTTCAATGTTTCATCTCAATCATGAGAAAAGCCATTCAAAATATTGACATCTTACCCAGTCTTCTTTATTTGTTCTCCTGAACCTCAGTTCGGGTTTCTGAAGCTCCACGTCTCCTGAATTCTGCCAATGGATGGTGGCAGATAGGGATCCTTTTGCAAACACAATCTTCTTGATATAGGGAGTGCTTGGAATCACTACAAAGATTTAGAAAAATAAAATATATATAAGTTTTGTAAAGCAAGGGCAGAACACCCATCGTGTTTCCACCCAACACACCCACCTCAGCTTCCAAAATGCTGATTAATGGAGTTAAAATACGCAGGACAAAGGGGTATTTCAGGGGAGCACAGGGGTAAAGTACTATGGTAGGGACTTTTCTAACCAAATGGTACAGAGTGACAGTGGAACATGGTTGTGGGTTATATATGTGAGTTAATTTCGTTTTTACTTGATAAGAGAAGGGGGATAATTTTGCTGTTAAAACTGAAAAAAAGTTTAAGCCAAAATAATGCAAGACAAAACAAAAATATTATTGAACAGTGAAGAATCTATTTGATTACTTTTTTTTCAACTTCTTACCCGAGACACTTTAGTTGAGTAGCCAGGGTCTACACTGAATAAAATGACATAAATGTTGACTTTCTTATAAAGGTGTAAAGAGGTGGGGTAGACCAATGTGCACATAATAATTCAACTTTTCATTTTGCTAAAATTTTGCTAAAAAATATACTCTGATATCAGTATTTTGCATACGCCACTTTTTATTTAGGCCATTCAGATCATGTCAGCGACCACATCGTGCTTCCATAATTTCGAGCCAGTTCTCAGATTCATGGCCTTTAGAGGTTGCGTAGCGTCTAATGCTGGACCAGACAGGCAATGGCTATTTTTGAACAGTAAGAAAACAGCAAACCCATCAATTACCAGGAAAAATCATGAGGCAGAAGTCCTTTGATATGGTTTAAGCACTTGGACTGTGTTTCTGCTCTTACTAACAAAGTTGCGTACTTATTTCAAGAATATTTGTGAATATGTAGATCTGTTATCTTTTCCAACAATGTCAATGTTTATCTAAAGATGTGTAAAAGTTCTTAATAAATATGTCTTGGCTCATAATCATATATAAATATTGGCATAGTAAATGTGTGTTTAAGCTGAAATGTTGACTTTAAAAGTGTCTTCTCATGCTATTCACCTTCCTGCTTAGCCAAGTCTGGTCCAAAGATCCAGCCAAAGTGACTGATAAGTTGGTTCACACTCCTTAAATGAAGGTGCTGCAAATAGTTATTGAGCAATGCCACAGAACTACGTTTGGTACCTTAAACAATGTTGTTTGCAAATGAGATATATGCCTGTGAAGAATATTTTAAAGGCTCAAAAGAAATTATAAATAATGTAATTTAAGGGTTCCTCCATCTACTTAAATGTTGCTTTGGGAATTTTAAGTTAATATTACGTTTTGTGCAAAGAACCCCTTTGGGTTGGTATGAAACGCGCGATATCTTGATTAGATAATATGACCTAATATCTCTTCTATAAACCTTCACAACAAATCAGCCAAACATTGGAAATGACAAATGCTCTTTATGTAGAGTCATTCTGGAATCGTCACGCTGACCTCTTAAAAACAAATTGGTTCTAGAATTGAATGTACAGGTTTTCTACATAATTATAGAACCTTTAAGTTCTATAATTATGTAGAAAATTTTGTAGAAAATTATGTAGAAGTTTTTCGCAGTCACAGAATGAAGTAAAATGTTTTTTACACTACAATTAACCTTTTCTGTGAAAAGTGCAATTTAGAGAAGTAAATGAAAAAAACAACATACGGTGTGCCACAATGTCCCGTCCACACACAAGGTGCAACTCCTCTTTTTGCTTCACCTTGCAGATCACTCTAAACTTTGGCTGGCTGACAACTAGCTGTGTTGTCACGCTGGAACAGCTGGTTTTCTGAAGGATGGTTTTTCCATTGAGCTGTATGATGAAGGGTCTGTTACACTGATAAGTGTCGGATCGGCAGTGCACAGTCAGGTTGGAGCCCATCGGAATTATGTCTTTATCGAATGTCAGCTCTCCAGCACAGCGGACACGGTAGCAGTCTAAAGAGAAGGTAGAGCACCAATCAGCTAAAAGATGGAAAAATTAATGAAAGGGTTCTTTAATATTCAATGATGTAAAAATGATTAGGCAGTAATTCTAAAACCAATCCTCAGGATCACACACAGACATTGTTCCTAAAGTCTGAAAGAGACTTTTAGCATGAAGAACCTTTAAAACCTATCACATAATGTAAAGGATCAATACTCATATTAGTGTTCTTGATAGAACTATGTGGAGGTCCTTTAAACTTTCTAAACCATTTTTGCAGTCACACATGAAACACATTGAAAGCCATCAGAGGAACCAAAACTGAAAATGTTACCTCAACATTGTAAAAAGTGTCACAGCAAGCTTACTCACCTCCGAGTATGCAGGAGAGCAGTAACAGAAAGACAACTGGAACGATTTCTCGGAAGAAATCCATTTCACTGTTTTCTTGCTCGGACGCTCTTTGACAAATGACATTGTACAGCAAGTGTCACTTTTTGTTCCTTCCTACTTGCTATTCTCAAAAATGTTTTATCGTTTACCGAGATATCACCACCACATTGGCTTACCATATCTCTGCCCGTCTTCCTCCTCCGGTGAAAAACGATAATCTCACTCTTTGTTGTTCCGAAGTGACCCATATGTGCATTCAAAAATCGCTTGCCTCCCCGGATTGTAACTGTTGATAAAGCACGAGGAGAATCATAAGTGATCTAAACGCTTTAAGCAAGACCATTTGCTCCAATTGCCGTGAGCCGAGCTCATGCAGAACTGGTGTCATTTTGCAAACCGTTTTTTCTCAATGTTCCATTTTAAGGTTATGACCTAGATTTGTGGCTTTTATGTCTTTGCTAGAACCTCAATTCTGCATCTTTACATGAAGATGTCCCACTTAATCAGCCTCCTTATTTAGTCATCACTGTCTTGGGGCTTTACTGGGTAGAAATAATGCACGGTTAAATGTGCAATGAAAAGAACAGAGAACCCACAAACATTAGCTAAAACATGGAAGTAAATATATGTATTCACACAAACAGGGACACTAGGAACACCTGGGCAGGGGCAGGGGCAGAGACAGGTATCAGCCACAGGTGGACAGAAAAACAAAGGAGGTGGGGACTAACATCAAAACAAAAACTGCACGGCACAGAAGACAAAGCAAGCCAAGAAGGGACGAAACAAGGCAGGCTGTGAAGATAAAAATTTCTAAAGATCAAGTTTCATTTGGTTGAAACATTGTATGTGTCAACTGGCTGAACATTTGAACACTTAACTAGAGTACTTAAACTTCTGCATACCAACAGATGGACCATGCCTCTACACAAGTTCTGACTACATTAAGATGTGTAAGGAGAGCTCATCATCTTAGAGCTTCTTACTTTGTTTGCACAGAAAATTGTGATGATCAAAGCAATGTTAGTATCTTTGTACTCCCACTAAATTATCTCATTGATCATTGATAAGTTTTGTGATAAGTTTTTTTTTGTGAAATTATAAAGACCATACCGGAAAAAAATCAGTACATATTCTAAAACATCTCAAAATAATTTATTACTAGACTTAAATCATTACTAGTATGTTTTTTTTTTTAAACTTCCTAAAACCGGCTATGTAATTAAGCAATAAGCAAACTGGCTCTGTGGCTGGATTCACTTAAACCCTTTCCAACCAGTAGATCTGCATGAACCGCAAAATGAGCAAATTCACTGGAAGCAAACATACAGCAGTTACATAATGCACACTCCTGCACTTGTGACTGAGATAATCCAATAAGATTAAATAGAGTTACTGTACCATGTCTTCACGTGCTCCCTGTCCCATTTTGAGTGTGTGAACATTGCAGCACCAGAGTAAGTTTACTCCAGAGTTCTGATCTTTCAGCTTTTAATCCTCATCTGCATTTCAAAGGCCTTCTGGGGAAGTCCCACCAAACTGGTAGATTTAGATTTTACTCACAATTCAAAGCGCTTGTTACTGTTTATCAGTAAAGGTCATAAGATATGTTTTATAATCCCCACGAATAAGATGGAAATAAATAATTATGAAAAAAACAGTGTCTTGTAAACAGTTCAGTTCATACAGCTACAACTGGGTGTATGTTGTGTGAAACTCACAGCTCTAAACCTCACGAGAGTGGTAACCACAATTCTTTATAAAATGGAAAAAAGAAAATCTGAAGAAACCACAAAGCTGTTTCTCATGTAAGTACCTGAGAAGATATGTCTGTGGGTCTACTATATATATATCACTACTGCACCAAAATATTATATTTGTACCTGTACATATTTAATGCTTTGTGCTTGCAATTGTTTTTGCAATACAGTATTTGCAAACTGTATTTTCCCCCTTTTTCCAATTCTCGTTTGGTTTGACATGAGCTCACAATGTTTTCACACTTTTTTCTTGGCACTGTTTTTTTTACAACTTTTTGACATCTACACTGAGCCCTGATTTTTCAAAAGCGGCTCCTTTTAACTTACATTTACGGCATTTATCAGACGCTTTTATCCAAAGCGACTTCCATTTCCTAACTACAGGGGACAGTCTCCCTGGAGCAACTCGGGGTTAAGGGTCTTGCTCAGGGACCCAGGGGTGGTATGCTGGAGGTAGGATTTGAACCCATGACCTCTTGGTCCGGAGGCAAGTATCCTACTTACTGAGCTACCTCCACTCCAACTCTCACCTTAAATTTAGTTTAATTTCATATTTAAAGGTGTCTTTCCCATTCAAAAACACTAATGCATATCATTCAGTTTTGATGTACACACTCATCTCAGATATATGAAAGTATAGAGTAAATGCACACTCCCATTAAATATAAAAGCACCAGGGAGTTCTGGGAAAAAAACACTTATGAAACATTTATGAAAAACTTAAATAGTTCCTTTACATAATATAAAGGTTCTGTACCAATTTGAAGGTTCGCAGAACCTTTACGTTATGTGGAAGGTCCTTAAACTTTAAAAAGTTTTTTCGGTTTTTAGATCCCTCATGGAACCAAACGTTGTGTTCTGGGATTTTGAGCAAAGAATCTTTTCTGGTACCATTATACAACCTGTTGGGTAATTCCCAGGGGTAAGTACGGCTAGTAATTACTCATGCTGAATAGTGCACACCCACCATCACTGTGGGATATTATCTTCCTTTAATTATTATTTGACTAATGTCCACTGTGTACCGTTACACCGATCTTCCTTTGAGATTACTTTCTGGAGAACAAACGTGTTTTTCTTTAAGATTGACTGAGGCAGAGTGTGGTCCACTGATTAGTATCCAATGATTTGTGGTGAATAAATCATTGTTTAACCACCAAACAGGTTAAGAGAAAAATGTAACCTGTTGTGTAATGACTGTTCAGAGTATTGCTGCGTTTTTAAAGTTGCATTAAATTTTGGATGTGTTGTTTAAAAAACAGAACCAACTGTTTCACAGTTAAACAATACAGTGGTGTGACACTATCGGATGCAGGACCTGTGACCGGTAGAGTATTTAATAAGACTTTTAAAGTCTGTAGGTCTAAAAGGTACTTTTCTTCAAATGTTTCCAAGACAATTTAGATTGGATTTCAGCAAATGAAGCAGACAGACAGCATGCTCTTTCTGGTCTTACAACAGAATCATAATAGGTAATGTGGTTTGCTGACCTCAATTTAGTGACGGAAAAAGAGAATCAGCACATGCTTTGAACTTCAAAGCAAAGGCTCTGGGTAAAATGGGTTCTTCATTGTGGCCAAGACATGGCTCTTCACTCACTTCTTAGGATTGTATTGCTTTTTCTTGAGCAGAACACACAGCTCATTGTAAAAAAAAATGTTCATGTTCTACATTTTTGTGTTGCTTTTGCAGCTTAGTTTCCATGAATATGAACTGACTGAAGACCGAGATAATACAGTTTGTTGGGTTATTCCCAGAAACCTTAACAGTATCTTTATATACTACATTAAACTCTTCAACAGCTCTCCTTTAATCAGCCCCTTTAGCCTTTTAAGTGTTTTGTGACTGGCAGGAAACGTGGGAGTGTAACTGCTTTATATAGGACACACTCCAGTACAAGCAACTATCACTTAGTGATTTTAATTTGTTTGAAGATCTCTGTACTGTGATGAAAAGCTCCCAAAGGAATTTACCAGTTATCTATGGGCCCCTAAGATACTGTCCAAGCTCTGAATTCTCTGAAATGTTGTCAGTCATTTCAACAGGATTAACTCTTTTATTATAACCGGTGATCATAATATTATACAGAATATTTTAAATAACTTTTATGAATTTGCTTTGTCTGGCATGTCTGATTTAGTACAGCATGTCATTTTCCCAACTCACATGAGGGGTTATAAACTACATTAACACCACCATAGACAGTGTCACTACTCAGACACAGATCACCACATACCCAAATCAGAAGTCTTGGATGAACAAGAAGGTGCGTCTCCTGCTGAAGGCAAGCAACACTGCCTTCAGATCTGGTGATGCACAGGCCTACAGCATCTGCAGGGCAAATCTGAAGAGGGGCATCAAAAAGGCCAAGACTGCTACAAATTAAAGCTAGAGGAGCTCTTTTCTAACACTGACCCTCGACGCATGTGGCAGGGCATTCAGGCAATTACAGACTATAAAACCTGTTAGTACCTGTTATTCTAAGAACATTAAACTTATAATACATTGCAGTAAACTGTATGGTTATAACTACTGATAAATGTCAGATTTTAGTTCATTTTAGAACTTTGTTTTGATGTTTTATGGTGCTGTTACCTCAGACACATGTTCTCAAAAGAAAAGCCTTTTGGGATTTTGGTTACCATGTTCAAAAGTTAGTTTTTAGCTTTTACAGAGCTGGTATATGGTCAGGCACCATGTTAGTACCTGTTGTTCAGAGAGAGCAAAATAAAACCCATTAAACTTACAATACATTGTAGTAAACAGTATGGTTGTTTTTTCCTTAAAGCAATGCTGCAATGCACAGTTTAAATAAAATTACATTATATAAAAGTTTGTTTGAATTTTTATTTATGCATATCCAGACACAAATTGCTATATTGTGATGTATATCGTTATTGAGGTAGAAAATTGCTTCTACCGTGATAGAAGAATTTGGTTATATCGCCCACCCTGGTAAGCTTACCAGTAAAAAAAGTATAGTGATAGGAAAAAAACGGGGCAATACTTTAAACCATTTTCTAATATCTTAAGATTAAACCTTAACACTGCATTCTGAAAATAAGTTAATAAATTGTGTGAGCAAATCTGCTTCACCTATATAGATTAGATTAAAGCCTAAACTACACTTACCTAGGAGAGTTTGATATTCTTTAAAAATAAAGCAAAGTGAATTCTGCATTTTTCAGTATCCCCATGAATAAATAAAAAGCCAAAGTATTTGTTTGCCTTTACATGTGAAGAAAGCAATATAGTTACACAAGGGGTCTCACAGGTTCAAATCTAGAGAACAGCAGAAAGTAAACAGTATAAAGTTAAGTGCAGCAAAATTAAGAACAATGCAATACAATAAATAAAATGCGTTACAGTACAGTATAAACTAAACTGTTCAAATGTACAGCCTAAAAATGTACAGTATAAAATCTAGGAATATAAATATGCACATCTGTAGTGAAAACAATACGTGTATATTAGGGCTGCACAATATATCGCAAATGTATCATCGCGATATCAACATGCGCAATATACGTATCGCGAAAGAAGTCACTGAGGACTATTTATCAAGGTGCTATAAGGTGCTATGAATAGCAGCGGCGTGATTGGCTCATTGTGCAGCAGGGGGCGGTGACACCATTTCACCGCTCTAAACAAACTCCTTCCACACACTGAAAACTGGCTTTAAAGAGAGAGTTAGACACACAAAGCCTGATTTATCTGGCCAGGACAGCGAGGATGAACAGAGAAACACCAATCTAATTAATATGCATGTGAAAGAGCAGAGGAAAAGTACACAGTGTGATTCTTTTACAAATTGCATTGAAACTACGTAACATTTCTGAATGCTGCCCTTACCTTTTTGAAGCAAACACATGTTTACAAGATTCAAACTTCAAAAGTCTTGCTCAGACATGTTTAGGGCGTGTTTTTTTTTTACTTTATTTGAAAATAGTTTGTCATGTCATGGTTACACAAAAATTGCGAGTTGTCATGAATTGTGACATTTGCTGTGTATAGTTCATTGGTGTCAATTCGGTGATGCATGTGATTAATCTTTAAAGTTTGATTTTTTCATAGATATTGGGACACACAAAGTCAATGGAGTGGAAGCTGCCATGGTCTTGCTAACTAGTGCTGAAACACTAGCAATTAACTACTGTGTCATTGTGGCATAAAAAGTACACAGCTGCAACTATGTTAAGTAAATCACTGTAAAAGTATCACAATGTATTTCTAATACAGAAACACCAAAGTAGCCTGGCTATTATAAAAGTAACCGATTAATACGTAGATAATTAAGCAGAATTTAACCAGGTCACCATGTGGTATTTTTGCTATCTGGCAACGGAGAACCGACAATCAAAAATGCCAGTGTTCTTCTGGAGTTTAAAAGAATTGTATTTATTTATTTATCTATCTTGACCCCCCACAATGTTCAGCACAAAGTTACACCCTTGTTCCAGGGGTTCCTGTTAATGTAAACGATGCCCAGTATGCAGAGCGCAAGTGAGATTTCAAGACCATAACTCTGGGTTTCCCAACTTTAATGACTTTCTTTGTCTGTCAGTGACCGTCTTTGTCACTACCTTTATGCTCACTTATGACATCTGCAGTTTCGGTGAGCCCATTAATACACTTGCAAGAAATGTAATATAATTATAATGTACAATTACTATATAACATGTAAAATATTTTATAAAAGCAGTTATTTTGTTGCAGCTGTATTTGTATTACATGTTAATGATTTGTCATTTTGGACAGAACCATGTCGCAGTTGGCCGTTTTCTAAACGCACTGGAAGATCATTAAAGAATCATCATTCCTCACAATTCTGTCAGACAAGCCTTCTCTACCACTTCAGTGCAATGAAAAAAAATCTCTTTTCTGCCATCGCTGTGGCCACAACCCACTAATTTAATTGCAGATACAAACTGGAAAACAGCGTAATTGAACGTGAAATAAAGAAAAATGTATATTCTCATTCACTTTTCACACAAGTGTCATATTTAAGATTTGTACGTTACTGCGGTGATCAGGAATTGGATGCAAGCTGTATTTTAATTAT
This sequence comes from Brachypetersius altus, assembly GCA_037974465.1. Classification (NCBI taxonomy): domain Eukaryota; kingdom Metazoa; phylum Chordata; class Actinopteri; order Characiformes; family Alestidae; genus Brachypetersius; species Brachypetersius altus. The sequence goes on along the minus strand of JBBPDB010043488.1, from coordinate 3,944 downwards.
TTATGTGGAGCACTTAAGGCATTTTATTTTCTTCTTTGTAGTGTTATGCTTGTGTATCTTGGCAAGCAAATGAGTTAAAGGGATTTTTACATTTCACATTGTATATATACATTTTCTATCCATCTCTCAGTCAGTCAACCTTCTGAAGCGCAGAAGTTAATGTGAGGACAAGATGGGAGTTGCTAGAAAAGGAAATCATAGCATCAGGATTCTGCTATGGTGAGCATCCAGAACTCTACTGTATTCTGGGAATACAGATTCTTTGATTCTTAAATAAAAAATGTAAACTATTGTCTCAGACACTGCAATCATCAATCCATTAAAATTGTGACAAAATATTCTGCGTTCACACCATGGATTTGGAGAACACACAAGAATTCAAGACAACATCCCCAAGACAGAGGTTTTTAAAGGTCTCTCTGAAAAGGATTGTGCATAGTAAAGGGGAAAATACAATATTGACGAAGATAGAATATTAAGTGGGTGGATTCAAAAAAGGTACATTTTCAGGTGATGTCGATAAGGTTACTACTTCTAGTAGATTGTTGGTTTATGCTCAATGATTTTTGATTATTGTGAACAATTCATTTCCTTTTTGAGGTGGTGTTTTGCACATGGGGTGTACACACTCTTGTGTATTACGAATTTCCGTTGTGGTGGCAAGAATCAGCCTGTGACCATGTGGATGCCCTGTTGAGCTTCCGGCACCCTCCCAAAGTCTATAATTCAGACATTGCTGGATGTGTGGCTCGACATGTCAACAATCGCTCCAATCCACACTTCTTCCAACCAGATGATGCACGGCTTTGTGCCACAACATACAGGATGCTGCCAACAAAAAAAGGGAAATACATTTGCCCAGGTGACTAGCATTAAATTTATGTCCACAACCACCACTGCAAGAGACAGTGCAGGGGACAGGCTGTCCTTCGCTCACCCAGAGACTGGATCCACCAGTATTTTCCCCTCTATGATCGGTTTCACCAAAAGAACCAAAAAAAAACCTGAAGAGTTTGAGGAGTGCAAGATATAGCAGCTTTGGTGAATTCATCTCCTGCAGAACAGATAAACAGGGAGCTCTCATCCAGCAAATATTCATTCTGCCAGATGGACATCCAATTCATGTTTTCCCTGTGACTTTATTTTCATCTTCACAACCAGAAGATAAATAAAAAATACATCAAGGACTTGGAGACCGACCAAAGAAGTCCTGGAGCTGTGTCCCAGTGGAAAACTTACATTCTGTAGACAAGGTACCCCAGTGCACACAAAGGCTGAAAAATACTCATTTATTGTTTTACTTGGCGATTTAATCCTTGTTCAAAAGTAGCCTTTCATGAATGCTTTGTAAAGATGGTGTAACTAATTTAAGCTTTTGTACAAATCATTGTATGCTGCATGCTAACGCTAAACGCGTACAATTTACATTTCTCTAATTTTTTACTTACAGAAAGAAAAATCGGTTTTCCAACTTCAGAATCAGAGAGAAACCTGACTCCATATTTTCAGTGGCAATGTTTCCAACAGAACCAGAAAATGTGTCGATTACTGTTTTTCAACTCACAGATATATATATTACAACTGCCTACTTAATGTTATATTGTGTGTTATATTGAGTTAACTCTAACCAACATTAATTTTGTAAAATGTAGGATAAACTCAACACTGTACAAGGAGACGAGTGACCACCAGACAATTCTCAGGTTCACTGACACCATCAATAACCTGATAAGTATCTGTCCACAGAGCCTTATTCATTTTACAGTAGAGATGCTCCGATCAGCATTTTTGGGGCCGATCACCAAGATCATGATCTGCCGATCACAGAATGGCAGGGGAATGGGAATGCACCATTTGTAGAAACGAAACTAAATGAACTATATTGAAGAAAAAAAAACTGTAGAAATAGGCTACAGTCAAGATCTTAAAGAACCACAAAGTGTTTATTTTAGAAAATGAAAACTTAAGGCTACTGTAGACCATCTTTCCCAAATAAGGCAGAGTAACTTAATTATTCCAAACAGAGGGGTCAGGCAGACCAACACACATCAGATCAGCTTAATGGGATGTTAAGCTTGCTTCCACCTCGAGGGATTTCATCACGACATACATTGTAAACGGCTAACTTTACGTCTTTATTGGACACTTTGAAAAACTTCCAGACGGGAGAACTCATGTTGCCGCTCTGCTGTTTACCTGTGCGCCGTGCACGCACGTGTGAAAAAGTCACGCGAGTAATTTACGTTGCCAGCATGGTTTCTTAATATATATAACTGTTATTTTTTGGTTTTGAAAGGCTATTAATTCTTGTGTTGCCCAGATTGCCAAATACAATAACAAAGTATTTTGAGTTACACATAAAGCACAAATGCTTATTTAATATATTCCAATGCTCAATTTCTTGGAAAGAGCACAAATTTGAGTGAAGCCTGCCATTTAAGCAATTAACTAAAATGTGACCCACAACTTAAGAGAATGTAAAGATCAACTTTTTTTAAATCAGGGACTCCCAGCCAGGCTGCTCATCATAACCTATTTTACTTCTTGTCTTTCCCTTGTTCACATCTAGACTATGGCCCTGGAAACACACCAGTTTATTGTCTGGCAGAGAGAATGGCAACAGGAACTTACCAGACAATGAAATTGAAACTTAAGGCAAAAAAGTTAATGTAATTGCATTTAACATGAATATAATTTGTATATATGCTGCATTTTTTCCAAGCAATGCTTCTATATTTGCAGGATGCAGAGAAGGTTCTGTGGCCATGAATCGTTGGGGGATCTCTTGGACCCAAGTGTGGAAACCACTTCATTCTTTGGGTAATATTCAGTATATTTCAGTTAACGTCAGTTATATTTTCTTAAATTACCTTTTATGTGGTAAATGATTTTTATTACAAACAGAATATACTTTTCATTCATTCAAAACAGGTACTTGATGTCCCAGGAAAAGTGAGAATATACAGTGGAGGAAATCATTAGTTTCCTGGCAGAGGGAAGGAGGTTGTCGCTCAGGATTTTACTATACATGGAGGTGGAAATATTTTGGGCGTTTCTGCTAAGGGCACAGGACAACTTCACCGCATCAACGGGAAAATGGACGGAGCCATGTATCGCAAAATCCTCAGCGACAACCTCCTTCCCTCTGTCAGAAAACTGAAGATGGGTCGTGGATGGGTGTTCCAGCACGACAATAACCAAAACATACAGCAAAGGCAACAAAGGAGTGGCTCAAGAAGAAGCACATTAAGGTTATGGAGTGGCCTAGTCAGTCTCCGGACCTTAAACCAATAGAAAACCTATGGAGGGAGCTGAAGCTCAAAGTTGCACAGACAGCATCGAAACCTTAGTGATTTAGAGATGATCTGCAAAGAGGAGTGGACCAAAATTCCTCCTAAAATGTGGGCAAACTCTGTCATCAATTACAAGAAACGTTTGACGTCTGTGCTTGCAAACAAGGGTTTTGCCACCAAGTATTAAGTCTTTTTCTGTTCGAGGGTTCAAACACTTATTTCACTCAATGAAATGCAAATCAGTTTCTAATCAGTTTCTAGATATTTTTTTTAATTTTCCTTTTGATGTGCTATCTGTCACTGTTAAATAAATGAAGTCTCAGAACAGTATAATTTTAATGGTAGGTTTATTCTGTCATTGGACAAACTTCAGCGAAGGGTCAAATCATTATTTGATTCCAGTGAGCAACACAACATAATAGATGATGGAAATGCTCGTGTAATATCGTGTTTTTACAGAGAAATATTTCACTACTGTTTTCACAGGACAACGCCAGCACAACTCCTTAGATTTCCTGACCTGAGAAGAATCAGACCCTCCCTCACCACAAAAGCTACACAGATACTTGTCCAATCCCTGGTCATTTCCAAACTGGACTACTGCAACTCTCTACTGGCTGGACTTCCACAGAAGGTAACCAAACCACTTCA
>JBBPDB010043461.1:0-11277 GCA_037974465.1 Brachypetersius altus | reverse complement strand
CCAGTGGTGGTGCTGAAGGTAGGATTCAAACCTGTGACCTCTTGGTCCAGAGGCAAGTATCCTACCCACTGAGCTACATCCACCCACGCTGTCAAGCAACGCACCAAACCAAAACAAACCTCCACGTGGACAAGAGGGCATGGCAGGGCACCTCCAGCTCAGTAGCCCGGTGACTGTGAATGCTGGAGGCGTGGCAGAGACGGCACAGATGTGACTGTGTCCTCTGTCCTCATTGTCATTCTGTTGTACAAAGTTTGTCAATGAAGGTTTTGAGGTTGATGGATCAGTTTGAACACAAAACTGTGATTAAGATGTAATTTGAGGACACTTTCCAGCCATGGAATTCTGCAACTTCCTCCCTGTCATTCTGTGATTACTTTCATCACACACTCACACATACAAATACACGCACACACACACACACACACACACACACACACACACACAAGATGAAAAAGCACAAAGCAGCCACTGTAATGCGACACACACATACATACCATAAATCTTTTCCATTTTCCATTTTCAAAAAGTTCCTCCCACCCAAGAATAAAAAAATCAAAGTTCAATCTTTGGAAGATCTTAAAAAATCCTGTGTAAAATTCACATTATGAATAAATATGATTTGAAATGAATGGCACACTCTAAATGTTGGTGTTTTATGGGCCAAGTCAATTATCATAGAGCACAGAGAGGAATTTCTTTCATCTGTGTTCTTCAAGACAGAAACTCTCTAAACACTTAATAAACATTCTTTAATCACTTACTTCTACTGTGTTCTTAATAAATCAAATAGATAAAAAATAAAGTCCCTCCTTTTGGGGTTTTTGTTTTTGTTTTGTAAAATATGTTCATTCTTTTATTTAGTCAGAAGTGGAATCGGAACTTTATCAAAGATATTCAGGAAAATAAAAAAAATTAATGATGAAAGTGGTGTTGCACCTGTGTTTGTGTGTGAGAAAGGGAAAGATAGAGACAAAGAGGGAGTGTTTTGTTGTAAGTCCTCACTGTGTAAGTGTGCAGTTAGCTGCAGGAGACCACCGCAGGGGGCTGCAGTGAAAAAAAGCCCAACAAAACTGAAGACTTAAAAACACTTAATCAGGCCGTCACTTGAACACAGGGATTTACACAGAAGGATCCATCACTCTCTGTCTGTCCTTAATGCCCTCAATCACTCCATTATTACAAACAACACCTCCCCCCTCTTTATTCTCGCTCTCTAAATACCTTTCCTTCAGCAGTGAAGTGTCTAAAGCCCCCCATTCAGCAAGAGCAGACAAAGGGGCCAGAATCTGTACCTGTCCATCTGAGGGCCTCCTGACTGCTCACCAGGCTCTGACCTGCAGAAGCATGTGATGAAAGGAAGTGTTTCCCATCAAACATGAGAGGGGCATTTATGTCATAGTTAGAGGGACAGTATCTCGTATTTAGCTTTTAAGGACATGAAAATAAGAAAAAGGCCTCACTTACAAGACTCTTGGCACATCCCCACAGGTAAGCAGTTATGTCTGCATACAGCGCCAAAGGTAGACACAGGATTGTGGATAGAGTACCATGGGAAAGTAAAACACACAGCGCCACCCATTATGGAGAGAGAAAAAGCACGAGGGGTTAAATCACTTAAAGGAGAAAGGGGCATGTTACCCCAAATAAACCCACACAAAAATTCGTCAAGAAAATAAAAAATAAACAAAAGCCCAAGACTTACCTCGACTGACACTATTGACCAAGAGTGGAAAGAAAAAGTCTCTCAACAAATAGTCCCTCAGGCATGGGGCCTTTGACAATAAAGACTTGTCCTTTCCCAGCTTCCCTTACAGTTCCTGAACAATTAACTTCAGGATATATGAAGGATGTTGTGGTCAGAATCGAACCACAGGACCAACAAGCTGTCAGTCATAAACCTATATGTACTGGTGTTGCAGTGAAAGACACTTGTGTGAAACTGTCAAATGTGTGCATATCCGTGTTTGTCTAACACAGCGGCAGTGTGTGCGGTGAGTGTGTGTGTCCGTGCCTTTATCTGCTGTACTGTTCACACAGATCAGTGTGTTCACTGCACAGTTCCTCAGAACTCCATGTTAACTTTAACAATGTTTACACAAAAATACCTTACTCTATTTGGGTGCATGTGTGTGTGGGAACACACAATAACTCATCAGTGGTTTTGAGATAAAGGAGGCGCTGCTGGTGGTGCACATCACAAACTGATGTGACAGTTTCCCCTAAAGCCACAGGCAACTAAGTGCCCACCTCTGAGAGATCAAAGGATGAAGAGCAGGAGAAGTGGAAAGAAAGGAAGAGACCCAAGACAAAGACAGATGGTGACCATTCTCTTGTCCATCAGGAGAGAATGTCCGGTCCGCTTTGGTAATTTGAAGGAGTACAAAAACACACTTGAGGGAAAACAGGAACAAAACAGGCCTGAGTAAACAGACTCTCTCACACACACACTCTCACACACTCTCTCGTAATTGCCTTTACTTAGTGTCTCTCTTTTTCTACTGATGGCTCTCTGACACCTCACTTCCACAGCAGGATGGGAATGAAGGCATGAACTGTGAACATTCTCCAGGTCTGAGGAATATCCTCATTCATTTAGCTAAGAACATCCACCGAAAAGCTGCTTCATCATGATCATTATAACTAAAGGAGACGCACTTTTATTTCAGTTAATTCACAACATGCTCAGACAGTGAGTAGAGGAAAAGCAGAGACTGTTTAAAGTATTCCATGTCATAACAAAAACACTCTTCGTAAGGAATTCGCTTTGGAGAGATGGGGTAATGGGGGTTTTATTGGTGATTTTAGCCTCACAAAGATCCATCTGCCATGTCCATAATACCTGTACAGAGAAACTTTCTGTAAGAAGCTGTAGAAGTAACCCAATTTGTTTATATATATATATGGTTCTGTTGACTGTTTTTGAACTGACAACACCTGTGTTCATTTAAAACCAGAAGGTAGATGGTTAGGATAAACAAAATGACGGGGAAATTAAACACTTTTTGTAACAGATTTCTTAACCTATGCAAATCTGTAATAAACAATACTGTGGTAAAATGTATTTATCCCATAGATTTATCTCCATAGAAAACTAATTCCATCTGTATATTACTGAAGAGTGGGTGGACATTATTATGCTGTCATCCTCTTGCTTGGAGACTTTAATGCTCATAAGGGGGGCATCAGGAGGATATGGAATGGAGTACTTGGCAGGCATGGGATTGGTCAGGCCAACTCAAATGGTTACTCACCCTTTGCTCTGAACATAACCTGACCACAACCAGCACCATCTTCCAGAAAAAGACTAGATATAAAATGTCATGGATCCACGTTCCAAACACTGGTACTTGATCAGTTATGTTATAGTGAGACGTTGTGACATCAGAGATGAGCATATTCCTCATGCCATGAGAGGTGCAGAATACTGGACAGACCACCGCATAATAATGACCAAAGTCCACATGAAAGTGTGCTCCCCTTCACTTGAAGCGTGGATCCAATGGGAGGCAGCTAGACTGTGCCCTTTCAGAGAACAGCAAGATTAGAGGTGAGCATCGTCGTTCCCTGGCTGAGAAACTAGGAGAGTTAGAACTAACCTTGACTCATGGTCATGAAGGACCAGAACGGTATTCTGGTAAGATGGGCAGAACATTTTAACACCCTACTAAATCAGGACTCTGATGCAGATCATACCATCCTGAATGAACTGCCAAAGCACCCTGTGAAGGAAGATCTCAGCCAATCAGCAGTCAGCTTTTTGATAAACAAGACCTGCCCTGGCACTGACAAAATCCCTGCAGAACTGCTAAAGCAGGGGGTTACCTCCGTACAAGAACACTACACCAGTACATCAGCAAGGTTTGAGCCACTGAGAACATTCCACAGCAATGGAGAGATGCCAATATTGGCAAACAAAACAAAGGGGACAAAACCATATGTGGAAATTACAGGCGTTTATCACTTCTTGCTGTTGCAGGGACCTGTTCATGGCTTTTGTTGATCTCTTCAAAGACACTGTGAAGAGAGATCTTTAATGGGATGTACCCCTTTGGATTGGGAACATTCTTCAGCAACTTCATGATGGAATGACATTTAGGGTGATGGGTGGAGGTCTAGAGTCTGCCTCTTTTCCTGTGCACACAGGGGTCAGGCAGGGGTGTGTCACCCAGCTTTTCCACAAAGAGATTGAGGACAGCAGTGGGGTGACTGTACAGGCTAAATGGCAATCTCTCAAAATCAGGAGACTGTGGACAACCACCAAACTTCACAGGATAATGGTCCTTGAGCTGCAGTATCTTGACTGAGCACTTGTGTCTCACATCCCACAAGATCTTCAGGCTGTTCTGGATGCAGCAGTGAGGGCAAACACCAGGCTGGGGCTGCCAAAACAGAGGTAGTCTGCCAGTGAAGTGCTAGCATCCTGCTAACACCACCTGTCTTCACTCACAATGGTAAACAGCTGTCAGTGGTGCCGTCATTCACATACCTTGGGAGAATTCTCTCTAAAGACAACAGCATCGACAACGAGGTCTAAAATCGAATCTAACAAGCATCAGTTTCCTTTGGGACACTCATTGGGAGACTCAATGGAGGCATTGTGTCTTTCAAAGCAAAAACCTTTATCTTTGCACAAAAATCTACTGAGCTGTCTGCATTTACCATTCTCCTCTACAGCTGTGAAACCTGGGTAACTTAAAGCCGGCACATGAAGTCCCTTCATTTCCATATATTAATTTCCATACATGTTGCCTTCAGCACATCATTGGGAACACTTGGTCTGACCGGGTACCTCACACTGAGATACTCCAAAAAACAGGCAGCAAAAGTATTGAGGCCATAATCACCCGGTACCAACTACGATGGCTGGGGCATGCCATAAGGATGTCCAATGAGTGGCTGCCTCTGAGAGTGCTGTATGGTCAACTACACCAACGCTCTGCTGAGGGGCAGAAGAAATGTCTCAAAGACCAAATGAAAACAGCGCTAAGGAGGGGCAAAATCAACCTGGGGGACTTGGAGTACATGGCTGCTGACCACGACAACAGTGTTTGGAAGACAGCCAGTCACTGGAGGATGAAAGGACAGATAGGAGACAGAACAGAATGCTCAGGTGGAGAAATAAACCAATGACTGTCCCACCTGCAATAGGATCTGTGGATCCAGAATAGGGCTATTCAGCCACCAAAAATCTTAGAGGACAGAAGTGGACGTCATCGTCGGATTCAATCGACAACCACAAGCAAGCAAGCAAGCAGTGTGTGTGTGTGTAAGTGTGTGTGTGAGTGTGTGTCAGAGAGCGAGAGAGAGAGAGAGAGAGGGAAAGAGAGAGCAATAGATGGGCTACAGTTTTTATATTTAAACTGAAGCTGAAGGGAGTGTTTGTATCTGTTTTTAGGGGACATCATGACCCTGTTTCTACACCATACTCATGGGGACCAAGTATGTTGTGGGGTCCTCATGAGTGGGACTTGCGGGGGGCTTGCGGTGGTGCTGTGACGAGGTGCCTCCTGCTTAATTAAGCCTAAGCTCAAGAAGAAAATGTTTTACTCTTTAGTGTGGATTTAGCTGAATCTGTATGAATTGTAGGTGTGTACACCAACTTCAAACACTCTATAAATAAAATGTGTGAATAAATTATGTGTGGTGGTAACTGTGCACTAGTAACAGGTTCATCAAACATGATCATACATACAAATGTCAAACAAATTCATTTGTAAATGTAATCTGACAAAGCAATCTCCTCACAAGAAAACAGCCACATATCACACAGTTGTTTGGCCAGGAACAAAAGTACATTTCCCCCCTTCCTTCATTCCCTGAAGCAAAATGTGCCTTAATGTGACCACAGTATAAACTAACAAAGTGTCTAAATGTGCACACAACAGCTTATGCGAACTGTGTGTGGTCCCATTACTAAATGTAAGTGAGGCCTGGAGTTTTAAAGTCGCAGTGAAATAGGAGGATGAGCAAACCAGCAGGCAGATGTTCTCTGAGCATCGATGTCATCCCAATGGGCCTCAAAGTAACCACGATCATCCCTGTGGCCAAGAAGCCTTCAGTGACCTGCTTCAGTGACTACTATCCCACACCCTTCATGAAATGCTTTGAGTGGTTTGTCATAAGGCACATAAAGTCTCAGCTGCCCCCCCCTCGCTGGACCACCTGCAGTCTGGATGATGCCATTACCACCACCCTTCACATGGGCTTTATGTGACACTTATGTGAGAATGCTATTCATAGACTTCAGTTCGGCTTCAACACCATCACTCCTCAGAATCTGGTTGGAAAGCGGAGACTGCTGGGCCTGAACTCTGCAACTGGAAACTAGACTTCCTGGCTGGGAAACCTCAATCAGTCAGGATCGGGTAGAACATCTCTAGCACCACCACGCTGAGGACGGGCCCCCCAGGGCCCCCTTGCTGTTCACACTGCTAACTCATGACTGTCAGGCAATGCACAGCTCAAACCACATTATACCACACATTATATGTTTCAATCAGTGGGAACAACAAGGTGCTGTACAGAGAGGAGGTTAGCATTCTTTCAACCACTGCAGTCAACATGCAAAGAGATTTCAGACTTGTGTGCAGCTGCTTTGCTAATAAATCCCATTTCACTAAGCTGAGACTGTCATTTTCATGCAGGTTGCTCATGACCTTTAAAAGTACTGCTGTAGTAGTAGCACAGTTCTGCAGAGATGGGCTCAATTCCCTGTCTGGGTTTTGTTGATATTTCATAGGTTTTGATATTTGAAAGGCAGCATATAACCACATCCTAATGAGCTAATCTCTGAAAAACAGTGCAGTGTTTTGTTATCGTTATAAATGATAGTCAAGAAATGTATTTAAATCAATTTAACCCTATGCGCAATAAAAAAAAAAAAACATCAACAGAAAGATGCTCACTTTGTTATTGAGCAAATTAGACCATAAAGGTCTATTTGGCGTGAGGATAAAAGTTGAGAACCTAATTCTGCTATGTGATCATAAAGCATGAGACATTTTTATTATTTCATTAACATTATTTAATTTTTAAGTGTATAATTCTGTCTAATGAGTAATGTATTATAAGCTTATCCAGATACCAGTTTTGGCCTGCAGTTTATTGTGGACCTTAAAAGGGACATTGTACACAATGGGAAGAAGGCATGCTGGCATAGGCAGTAATTACCCGTTGAGGAACTTCTAGTAGTGTTTTACCATCCAACTGATTACAGCAGTGTTTTTATACTTTTCCTCATTAAATAAGATGTGATTCATCTGATCACTAACCAGTACCTCATGAAGCATAATTGGGTGTTTGTGTAGGAATGTAACAGACACTGGACTGGAATGGCTGTCACACTCATAGAGATGCTGTATAGGGAGGTACCGAAGAGGAAGTAAACATGTGGGGACCCAGGGTCAGTTTTCCTGAGACCAGGACAGCCGAGGTCTTGGGGGAGTCTGCTCTGGGGGGCTTACACGTTTTATGTATTACAGCTGAAATATTTCATGATATTTAAGTTCCTTAAGGTTTATTGTCGGTATTCTCAGGTCATGGTGTCAAGAGTACAGAAGCAGAAACCTAATACTCTATTCAGTTTATTTGTATAAAACTGTAGTAGTTTGTACAGTTGAAATCTCAGTAAAATACTAATATAAGTACTAACAGAATAAAGCTTTTTATTCTGTATTGTTCTGTCTTGTCTGAGTGTGCAGTCGTGATGTGAACAATTTCCTCCGGGATAAATAAAGTTTTCTGATTCTGATTCTGATAACACTGGTTTTGATTCAAATTTACCCTTCTATGGCTGAGCCTCAGGCCTTTGGACAGTCTAGGCATCATTTTTTGGAACATATTTCCCATCCTAGATGTCTCCACTTCACAATAAGAGCATGTCATTTACATTAACGACTTTTAGCAGTTGCTTATATCCAAAGCATCTTCCATTCCCTAATTACAGGGGGCAGTCTGCCTGGAGCAACTTGGTGTTAAGGGTCTTGCTCAGGAACCCAGTGGTGGTTTGCTGAAGGTAGGAATCGAACCCATGACCTTTTGGTCCAGAGGCAAGTATTCACTATCCACTATGCCACCACCACCCCTGCAACGTCATGCAATGTAAGCTGTATAAAGAACAACACCACCACTTACTCTTTTGTACACATTTGTATAAAGTTTAATGAGCAGAAATGTATTACTTGACACCATAAATATATAAATTATAGTTATATATTTTATTCCGATCAAGGCTATAAACATTAAAAATAAAAGCTCAGTGATATTTATTGTTTTTCTCCTTGAATAATGGTCCCTGTTCTAAATATAAACCTAATAAAAAAAAAAAAAGAAGAAATGTTTATATGAATGGTTAGGGTGAAGGTTGGCTATGATAAATTTCTAGCTTGCATTATAAATATAGCACCAATTACATAATAGACCTCTAATATTCAGTGACATGTTGGTGCCCTTAATACAAAAACAGCAGCAGTAATCCCTTAGAACACCCCATACACTCTGTACAAATCACACTGTCAGTTCTTTTATCTCATGTACAGTTTGCTCCCTTGCTTTCTTTTACTTTCTTGAGTACTGCTCTGAGAGGATGGAAGAAATGTGCCCATGCTCCATCTAGGCAGCTCATCATTTTCAGTCAGAATAAAGGACGTGGAGGGGCTGAGGATGAGAAGTTTCGTTGCTAGGACGTTGAGTAATTAGACCTAATTACAGTATGTTTGTGATGCACCTGGTGGAATTACATTACACCTACATTATACAAGTGACTCCCCTGGGTAAGGGGAGCCATGGAAATGATTTATAAAAATGTTAAGCATTTAAAGTACGTTATCGTGCTGGTTATACGTTTTGTTGAAAAAGAAACTGCATCAGAAAGCAACTTCTGTGCAAGTTTTGCTACATTTACAGTTATATTGAATCAATCTCTCACTTGTTTGAGAGGTGATCTATCACACTTCACTAGAAACAACAATTAAGATGGATTCTGTGTTTGCAACAGAGAGGATACAATGGCACAGAGTTAACGAGGACGTGTTAAGAACAGTAAGAAAAATGGGTTCTTCTGAAACACACTGGATTTCCAGCTCATTTTGGGAGTTTTTTGGATTTATTAAAACCTCAAATTGATCCGGGAGTGTGGTGAGGCTTTAGTGCTAAATCAGTGTGTAACTCACAGTGTTCTGAACCACCTCAGCCTCATCTCAAACATTCATAACTCACCGGTCACTCTGGAGAAACGTCCCAAACACTACGGAACAGAACAGTACTCAGGCTTAGAAAGCTGCTAGGTAAATACTTCAGGGCCAGTGTGTGACAGTATGTGTGTGTGTGTGTGTGTGTGCGCTTGTTCATATTTTTGCATTGCTTTTTAAAAATCTGACCATATTAGTGATATTACAGTTTTTGTGTGACTGTAAATGATACTCTTCAACTCATAATAGAGTATACTCAGTCTTAGCTAGTAATATTGCTTTGGAAGAGTGTGTGTGTGTGTGTGTGTGTGTGTGTGTGTGTGTGTTTCATGGCAAAAACATAAGTGAAATGTGTATTAGAAGCACAGGCGTGGCCCCTGGTTCCCTTCTCAGAGGCCAGATATCCTACGTTTTGCAAAATTACAGTATAATTCACTCCTTTGCTGCCAGCATTTCTCAGCTCACTGCTCGGCATACAAACACTTTCACCACAACGAAAGAACAGAACAATACATACTTCCTGCTGGAATATACATAAGCATAATATATATATTTTTAACAAAAATAAAGCATCTTTCCTTTTCTGTCTCTTGCATCTACTCTTCCCATCACACACTTTTCTCATCTAGTCTGCGAGATCGAGGATATGCTGTAATATAATGAGCGACGTTAACAGAAAGCAGTTTCAGGGAGAGTTGGAACAAAATGGCATTGGTGATGCCGGCAGCTGAGACGATAACAGTCTTATGAGGATTTTACATTGCTGTGTGTTTTGTGCGGAGAAAGAGAGCTGGAAGGCGAAGGAGAGGGGGAAGTCAGAGAACAAAAATGGATAAAAAAAAAAAAGAAAGCAGGAGAAAGAACACGTTTTAAGATAATGAGATATAAAATATAGATAGAGATAAAGAGAGAGGTTTTGCATCTATAAATAGTTTATTCTGAAGTAATAACTGCATAATAATCATAATCTTTTTCCCTCCTGGTTGATAAAGTTCGCTTGCAGATCCCTGGAGGAGCAGTTAGATACTACAGGATGGAGAAGGTTCTAAATGTTCTAGAGCAGCTCAGACGGTCAGCCAGAGAGTAGCCATAAGAACGTCCAGCAGGAGAGTCTTTCCAAAGCTCCTTTCAGAAACGGCGTCGTCCTCAGCCACACTTCGCCCAGTTCGTCACTGGGTTCTTCGTTTTTTCTCCCTTCCACTGGGGTTCATCATCCCAAGCCTCGGAAATCTGATACACTTGTCCCATGCAGGTTCCTGTAGGTGGCCTTGAGGCCTGGTTCAAGTCCTCCAAAGTTCAGTACTCCAAATGTAGCCAAAAGGCTTCCTCCTTCGCCCTCTGGGTCTTAGATAAACTCCTCATCGTCCCTTCCAGCCAGTGTATCATCATCTTCGTGGACTTCAGTGTTTGAAGAGTTTACCACTCTGCACGTGGGAAGAAAAGCACCTTTGGTGTTGGGCTGGTGATTTTAATCTCAGGTTACAGTTTGTCTCTTTTAGAAATGACGGTGGCAGTGGGATGGGGTTGGAGGTCAAGGCCACAGAGGTGTCCTAGCGCAGCGACCTCGCTTTAGCCCCTCCGTCTCTACAGTCCCTCTTCTGGCCTGCTTTCACCTCACGTCCGCTGGAAAGAGAAGACAAGACCTGCTGTCAGCAAAAACAACCCTTTCAGTATGGAGGGGCTCGTGCAGTTTACTTTAAGTTTGGTCATTAGCACTGGATCCAACACACATTAGACATAATGTTAACCTTCTATACCCCAAAGCAAGCTCCGCTGGCCACTCTGCATTTGGTGAATGCTCACCCTAATACACAGTACTGCGGATGATAATATTTAAAAACTGTTCAGATGAGCAGTGAGTGTTTCACATTAATATTACTAAACATACTAAGTAAAACTAAAAAGAAAAAATACGAACAACATTAGCGTAAATTATGTTCAGTATATCTGTGTGTTCTTGGTGAAGTCCAATATTACTGTTGTTTCCATCAGAATCCTGGTTTGACTCAATCAGTCCTTCATTAAATTAAATCAGGAGCCGCTGATGGAGTTTCACCATCCAAACAACGGCTGGAGGAACCGAGGA
>JBBPDB010043430.1:0-11278 GCA_037974465.1 Brachypetersius altus | reverse complement strand
GACACAGATACGCTTTAAAAAACAAACATTTGTTGTTAATGGTCATTTTCATATTGGAATCAGGAGTGTTGCCTAATAACTGTATCTTCAAGCTTCCCTTAAACCACTGAAACCACTTCCAAATCTACATGAACATGGTGCAAACTTGTGGGCTTGGTTTAGGACACAGTATGAATTATTGCGAGCAGGCATTTTAGAGAAAATTCTAGAGAGAACAGATCTTTTGATCATATTTTTCTGTATTTATGACAGTCATTATTAGGCCCTGCTCTAGGGGTGGTTTATGAAAACAGACCCTGTTGTCTCAAGTGGCTACTTGCAGAATACAGAATGAAATGTTCAGTTTTGAAGAGAGAAGGCCATAATAAAGATTTTATGTAAATCCCAGAAAAGTCATTAACCTCGGTGAGAAACATTTTTCCCTTTCCCTAAGTGTTGTCTATTAGACAAAGTACCCACACCATCGCCTCAATATCTTAAAGCCCGAATTATGCCTGTGCTTCAGTAAATCTTGTATATATTATACATTATACAAGTATATTACAAACCACCTTAGCTGTGTACCTCCAGCAGCTGGTTGACTACATTTTGAGTAACATCAAAAATGGTGTACGTTTGACTTTCCATCAGTCTATTCCTTCTACTGATGGAACAGATCTATAAATTCCTAAAACATGTTTTCTTATTCTTAATGAACTGTGATATACTGTATATTAGAGCAAGGCCTTCAATTTAGTGACACTTCATATGTTTCATATTTGTATTTTGTAATATAAAATGCTGTAAAAATGCAACATTTTTACAGCAACTCCTTCAGTGAAGAACTACCTGTTAAGTTTAACATTCTTGTTATACATTAGTGACGGATCTGGGGTGTAGAAGGCTTATTTTTTTGCTAAATGGCCCCTCCCCTGCCAATATAAGTAAAAATCTGACTAGTTGATCCCATTCTCACCACCTAATTATGTTGTGTATGTATGTGTATGAGCTCACTCAACTATATTTACCTAGATATCAAGAAAACGGTCCTGTGTAGACAGTCATTTAACAATTTATTCAGTAAAAATGCACTCTGGAGCCCTAGGAGGCCTTGAGGTTTCCACACTGCTAAAAGCTCCAGGAAGATCTATTCGGGTGTTATGTAAAAATTCCCTGAAAGAAAGTTGTTGACAGCTTATGAATGTCTGAGTCTCCAGTCAAAGCAACCTCAGACCTTTCAACATGTGCTGAATGAACCCTCGCAATGCTTTTTCCTGTTGGACGGAGTTTGCTGCTGTAGAAAGACAGTCGCACAATGGCACCAGAGAAAGGTTGAAGACAGAAGGCTACATGCCAGGCCATGACTGCAAACACCTTGCTATATTGAGAACCCTCACTTAAGAAAGGTCATCTAGGTTTCTTTCATAAATAAATATAACTTCCATGAATTCAGTTGCTATTCATTTTTGTCCTTCACATTATTCCAGCAGCTGCATTTATGTTAGGAACTATAGACATAGATGCACTGATGGTTTTCCTGCTTCAAATTAGTTTCCATCAGTGTGCCTACCTTTATATATATACATTCCAACATTAGTAGATGCACTTTCCCAGAGTTATACAATGTGCAGAAGAAGATGAACGAATAAAAATACCCACAAAAATGTAATGTAATGACCATGAAGAAAAAAGGCCAGTTTCAGGTTTACCTACACTTGTTTTACAATCAATGTTTTCCATAAGATTAAACACATTTCTTTTAAGAAAAATATATAGAGTTAGACCTGAGCAACATTACAGGTTCATAGCCACTCAGAAAAATATAAAACAAAACAAGGGGGTGTTTCAGATATGGTGCCAAGACACTGGCCTGTGAGAAGTTTTTGCAATAAAGTTTTGAAATGCAGCAAACCCCCAATTTTTCTTAGAACCTAGATAAGAATTCTTCCTGGAAATTCCCACTAATTTGCATAAACCACAGATATTCTCTGCATATGGTTTTTTCATGCTATTTTATAATTTTTCATGTATTTTAATGCTAAATTATTAAGAAAAATATAATTTACTAATTTTGTAACAAATATTAACATACATTTCAGAAATGCTTTCATACAAAATGTAACCACACATTTATACAGTTTACACATTTATATAGTTATGGCAGCTGGTAGCTTAGTGGTTCGGGCGTTTGCCTTTCAATCAGGAAGTCGTAGGTACAATTCCCAAGACTGCTAGTGGCACCACTGAGGTTCCCTTCAGTATGTTACCGCCCCACACTCTGCTCCCCAGACGCTGTGTTCACTCTCTGGTGCCTTATGACAGAATAGTCACTTTTTTGTAGTGTTAGTGGAGCACTCTCAGAGCGAGAGAAAATCACAACGCTCCGACTTTCAAAAAATCCGCTCTAAGCTCCAGGCAAAATCATGCCGCTCCAAGCCTCGTTCCGCTCACATACTCTGGTTGAGAAAAAACAAAGAAAGCGCATCTTGGGATGGTGAAATACCGCTGTACTCAGAGACGGGAGGTTTGAAAGTAAGTGTTAGAGTGAGAGTGTTTTAAAACGAATTTAAATTCATTTTTCCTTGCTAATGATTGGCTGCTGCCCTGTGGTGCATCTATGGAAGCTGCGGTCCAGAATTCCCGTATCAGAACATTTTCCTGTGTGGATCTCGAGTGTTCTCGTGATTTTTGTTTTGTTCTCCTTAAAGCTCTGTATTTTTATTACTGTAAATTAAATGATTAGTGTATTTACTCTGCTTATTTCAAAGAAAATGCGCGTGGATGAGTTACAGTACAGTCTTTATAGGGGTATTTACATTACCACATCATAAATGTGCGTTTTTTCACTATTTGCATGTGCTCTTGGTACGTAACCCCACGAATGTCGGAGGTTTACTGTACATCAGATGTTTGTGATATTTTAGCCTTTTAGTATTTCCTTCTTAACTCTGTTTTTGAGTGATTTTTTTTCTTTCTGTAGTGTAACAGTTTAACCTGAAAGTGAAGTAGAAACTGTCCACAATAAGATCATCTTCTAAGTCTCTCTATTTTTCTTCCACAAATGAATACCAGAAACTATATCCATGCTTTCATTTGTGAATTTCATGATCTGCAGCTGGGGAGTAAAATATAGGCTGGGCTTTAAATATTGTATCTGTTCAGTAATAATTTCATGAAGCTTATATTCATGTTCTCTGTTTTTCAGATAAAGATTTATGAAGCTCTAACAAAATAAAGAGCAGGTTTATGAAAATTTTAGCACATTTTAAAGTCATGACTTTAATGAGTTCTTCTAATGGGAGGCAAGGGGCCTGATGTTCCTGGTCCAGAGGTCTGGGTGATTTTCAAGAATTAATTTAATGAAATAATTATTACCCAGTGTGCCTAATTTTTCCAAAGTGATAATCAAAGCTCCAGGAGAAAAAACAAACTGAAATGACAGCAAACAGAGATTGTGAGTATATGGTTCATCATCAAACAAATGACTGTTGAACCCAACATAACAGTCTACAACATATTTGAATCTATCAATAAGTTATGACTGTGTATAAAATATGACTGTGCATAAAACTGATCAGTGATTCCAACATTTTGAAAAATAGTGTATGGGGGTCTAATTAAATAAATGCAAATATAGACTACAAAAACAAATAATAAATGTGGTCTTTATTCTTACAAAAACAGAATATAATAAACGTGTATCTCATACGATTTTCTGACTCATAAACTCAACAGTTTATGGCCAGTCGTCCCAAAACCACATGGAAAGAGACCATTGTTTTTATTGTCTGCACAAAAAAGCAACAATGGAGATTTAAACTGACAACTGGGAAGTGCATGAAGTTCAAGCTCGACTGTCTGTTTGGGCTGAAGATAAATTTCAGTGGGAGTTTTCTACGACTCTAACAAATTTTTATTTTTTTTCTTTAACTCTGTGAGAAACGTGAAGGTGATCCAGGACGTCACTAACAAGTTCTCCGGGGGGGGGTTTCTGTCAGAGCTGCTGTTGTTATTGTGCTGTTTTATTATTTCTAGTCTTGTTTGAGTGTTTAATGTTTTTTGTGCATTCTTTATCCGTGTGCTGAGAACCGAACCAAGAGAACTTGTTAGTGATGTCCTGGATCTCCTTCACGTTTCTCACAGAGTTAAAGATAAATTTGTTAGAGTCGTAGAAAACTCCCACTGAAATTTATCTTCAGCCCAAACAGTCAAGCTTGAAATTCATGCATTTTCCAGTTGTTAGTTTTGATCTCCATTGTTGTTTTTTTGTGCAGACTGTAAAAACAATGGTCTCTTTCCATGTTCTGGTGACATTTTGACCAATCAGAAAGCAGCGACGATGTCAATTCGCCCTGCCATTCGCGGTACATCATGGATCCTTGTGCCAGTGGAAAAGCATCAAAAGGCAGTATGATTTTGCTTGATAGGACGGCCTTCCCTCACACTCCATCCCTCAGCATGGTTCCAGTCAGTGCGGGGGTCTGGTAGCAGGTCTTGCTGGAAATATATGCTAAGCCCCCCACACCTCCAACATCCACCCAAGGTGAAGATGGTATCATGTGACAGGAGAGACAGAAAGACAAGAGAAGTGTAAACGAGTGAAGGATAATGTGAGAAATAAGCTAGACCACAGCTACTGGAAAATTATGTCGAGCATAAAAGTTCTCATTCATTTCACAACTTAAGCTCATCACAGGATTTATTTAGTTATTTATCAGTTTAGTCATTCTTCATTTGGAATGCTGCTAGATGATTCATCCTAATAAATGAGTGTCTCACTGGGGGTTCTTCAGCGGGTCTGTAATACTGGCGAAGCTAAGCGCTCACTCTCAGCGAAGCTAAGCGCTCACTCTCATGACCCCCATGCAGAACCGAACAAAAGTTCCAGCTGAACATGCTGAGATCAGCTTGGTTGAGAGCAAAGAAAATCAAGTTGCAAAGCTTTCAACATTAATTTTAAAAGATGCAGCCACTGCATCCAAGTCTCCAGAATGACCGCATTTTTCTTACATTTTCATCCAATCTAGCCACTCCTGAGCCAGAAAACTAAATTAAATATTGACTTCAACTCAAGAATCAAAGCAATCACAATCTATTCATTAAAATAACAGTTTATCTCTCAAATGAATTCCAGAAGGAATATCTGTGTACTATTGGGTCATTAATCCACTTCATGGAGGACAATTGGCTAGATTTTTACCCTGAGTTCCTGCCTGGTAACTACTTAGAGAGCATTTTATTTAAAGGGTCATCGATGCTGTGTGACACTGCACAGGTAACTAAGACTTTTGCGCAGTGCTGTATGTGTGACTTTGTTTTTAGGGGGTGGTGTGTTATTATGTACTCAGCATGAGATAAAGTGTCTTTTTGCTAACAAATCAAACATTAGAATAACTGCAAACAAATAAGAAAGCAGTAAACATTTCAGGATGTGTTGTGTTTGTATAAAAGTAGTTGATACTGTGTGAGCTGGTGAGGAGAACACAGGTTCGGTTCCAGGTTCCGCCTCGGTTTTTCCAGCCGTTTTTTGGATTGTGAAACTCCCATTAGCAGCTCCTGATTTAATTTAATGAAGGACTGATTGAGTCAAAACTACATTAATACAGACTGATATACTAAACATAACATCACTATTTACTGTAGAATGTTATCTGTATGTATGTTATTGTTATGTTCAGTATAAATAGTATCTAAACAGATTTTAAATATTATTTTCACTGGGGCCTAAGACTGTTGCACAGAGCATTTTTAGTGGGAAATGTGTGCACATGTGATCCCTCGCTTTTTTTCCTATCAGAGCTATCATGAGCTTTTTCAGCAGTTTGTTCTACAGAAGCTTTTCTGTGGGATCGAGCCTTCACTCCTGACACAGATCAATGACCATTGGATGCCCATGACCATTTTCTGGTTCATTAGTGGTCCTTCCTTTTGTTAGATACTCACCCCTGTGTACTGGAAACCCCCCACAAGACCTGCCTTTTTGCTATTTTCTGACCCAGTCCCCTAGTCATCACAATTTGGTTCTTGTCAAAGTTGCTCAGATCCTTACTCTCACCTATTTAGCCTTTTTTAGTACATTGTCTTTAAAAACTGATTGTTTTATTCACTGCCTAATATTTCCCACACGTTTCTGTCTTTCCTTGCATTTTGTTCAGTGATGTAAGCACCTCCTATATGATAATCATGCTCATGGTTCAAAACTAGTCACTCTGGAAGGTTTAGATCTCATTCACGCCATACTGTTGAATGTTGTTATATGGTCTGTGGAGAAACATCA
Organism: Brachypetersius altus; assembly: GCA_037974465.1. Lineage (NCBI taxonomy): Eukaryota > Metazoa > Chordata > Actinopteri > Characiformes > Alestidae > Brachypetersius > Brachypetersius altus. The sequence continues at coordinate 5,022 of JBBPDB010043430.1, read as the reverse complement.
TCACTCTTTGTATGTGTTCACAGCTGCTGATGACAATGAAGTAACTTTGAAACTTGAATTATTTAGACATTTTTTCTAATATTGCTCCATGCTCCCTACATTGTGCACTATGTATGAATTAAAATACTGGCTGCACTCAGAGTATAACAAGTCTTGCAAATAGCAAATTAATTATGACTCTGCCACACTCTAACCCTGACAGTCACTCTAATTGTAATCTTAAACAAGGGGCGTCAGAAGCATTTTTAATGTGAGGGGGGCACATCGGTCTATGCTTAGGGGTGGGTAGGTGTGTGTATGGTTTGCTGTGTGCATACAAAGTCTCTGTCGTTTTAGGGGGTGGGTGTGTTTGGAAACCTTGAATCTTGAATCTCACAAAATAATCCATTCCACTTAATTGATAGGAGAACACACAACATTGGAAATCCACTCTGAGTTTGCCTCCAACTCACCGCATGCAAGAGAATTAAATCATCAGTGCATAGACAGGCTGCTCGGATTTCCAGTGGTGTGTGTATTCTCCTATCCAAGGGGAACGGATTCTTTTGCAAGATTCAAGATTCACCAGCGCTGGGTGAACCAATATTGTATGTTAAATGTGGGGGGTTCAAACGAATTATGAAATTGAATGGCGGTGACGGCCATGCCTTAAACCCACACTCTGACGTAATTGATTATAAAGTGGGTCTCCCCACAGATACACTAGGGTCATTCCTGCCATACCATTTGTAATCAGTTCCATCAGAAGAAGCAGCTGGTCTTTTATGTGAACAATTGCCTCCTCCTTAATGGGGCAGTTTGATCCTATTTAGCCGGTGTGATGGGTTGACGATATGCTAACAATTTCCAGGAAATCAAAGCTGCCACATGATTGCTTATCCCTCCAACACTGAAATTGAGGTCATGTTTGTTCATTCCACTGACACTGAGAAGGTCTGCCCTTATGCCTGCCCTTATGCCTGCCCTTAAGACAAAGCAGTACGAACCAGCAAGCTTCTAGCCTACACTCTGCTGAATGCATGTCAGAACCTCTTATTTGTTCATGTAGGCAAAATAGATTGTCTCAGATCCTGCCGTATTCCATCCTTACAGCTACACGAAGCCACCGAATACTGGTAATAAATTACACCGCAGAATATCATAATGTCCGCAGCTGAAACCGCACATGGAGCTGTTTCCACACTTCTACTAGAACCAGTCAAACAGACCAAACTCTCAAAAAAGGGGGCAGGCTAATGCTACTGAAACACCAGTAGCATTAGCCTGCTAGCCTGTAATTTGCAACATTAGCCTGCTAGCTCCAGTACAAAAGTAAAGAAGTAAAGGAGCACACTAAACATATCTAGGGTACACATTTGGGGTAGAAGGGTAAATTGAACATGATGGTGCCAGCAGGGCAACAAATGGTAAAATGTAAACAAATCCTTGTACGGAAGTTACCTCAGTTTGTGTTGATAATAATTATAACCACTATTGTTTCCTTTTTTTAAATGATGTGGCATGCAAATGAACACAAATAACAAAAATAAACAAATTGGTTTTAGGAAAAACACAAGATCTTTGAATCAGGAGAACTTTCAAAATAGTCTCCGCCCACAAGTGGGTGGGGTAACCCAAGAAGGGAGTGGCTCCGGAGAGCGACCCAGTGGCGGCATGTCAAGAGAAAGAGCAGCAAACTGAGAGCGTGTAGGAGAACAAACACTGGTTCTAGACTTTTTCACACCATTAATATTTGCTGAAATCAGAGTTAACTGATACATTCTGAGTTCTGAGAGTAAACACCGGTTCTAGACTGTTTTACACTGTTTATATTTACTGAAATCAGAGTTTACTTATACACTCTGAGTTCTGAGAGTAAACACAGGTTCTAGACTGTTTTACACCAGTTATATTTACTGAAATCATAGATATTTTTTAAAGAAATGTCACAAATCAAATTTTGCTTACCCCCTTACCATTTTTGTTGCTTAATATAAGCATCTTATTTTGAATATGACTTCTTGTTTATTTTTTTTGTTTTCAAAATATATCCAATGCAATGGATTCAGGAAAAGCATAGTGCTTCTGGAGAACCCTGGTGCTTCTGGAGAACTCTGGCGCTTCAGGTGACAAGCTTAGTCCTTTTCAATCTCAGTTCGTTCTATTTCAAGGGAAAAGAGATGGAAAGTAGGAGCTATGATCACCACAAAAAATATTTTTTGCAATACATATTTTTTGCAGCCTTTCCAAGAGAGAACTGCTCCTCTTTCACTCCTCATGAGGACGTGCTGCACATCCAATAACTGCTTGTCACTGTCTGAGTGTCGGTAGTCTAGCACAGAAACATAACAGTAAAAAAAAAGGTCTCCTTTATGTGACCAAGTAACCAAGTAACAGCATCTCTCTGCTTTGCACAGCCCAACAGTAAATGTTTACACAGGTTTCCAATATGCAAATATAACTGATTTCTATTTTGGATTTTTAAAAGCAGGAGCATCATTACCCAACAGAGTTGCTAGAATAGGCCCACGGTTTTATATCCGGCGCTCCCATTCCTGTCCTGAGCTGAGCAAACTATAAACCCTTCAAATTAAAGCATGACTCATGCCTTCTCCAGCATCGGTATAAAAATAGTGGCTCAACAGCAGCACCAGCAGCAGCTATATCGAACATCTGACAGGCCTTTACATAATCTGATGATTGGAACAGATATGCGAGCTGTGCTAGTGTTTCAGAGAGAGAAAAAATATATAAAACTCGCCAGGGCTTCCCTTCCCTGGAGTCTGTATTAATGCTGCAGCAGGAAAATGAGTATTTTTAGCTTTCATTACTATTTCCATCAGCATCCTTCTTAGTAGGCGTAGAGTTTCAGTTTTCAGTTTTCATAACTGATTTAACAGGAAGCCTATAAACAAGTTAATAAATACATAAATAATTTTATTTGATCTTGGATCATAATAGAATGCCAGGAAATCAAGATCTGTTTCAAGCCCGATGGTGTTGGGCTCAGGTATTGGTCAGTGTTTTTCGATTTAGATTATACAAGCTGTGTTTGTGCAATTTAACATCAGCGAAGAATTTCCAGACCAGACACCTCTGGACAAACACTGGAACACAGAAGCCGTGGCTTTGCTTTAGTGTGTTTGGGAACATCTAACTGATTATGGACACCTTAGACAACACCTTGCAGGATTAAACCATAAAAAATATCACAGATTTATTTCCTGACTGCATTCTCTTTTCCTGTAGTTACAAGGTTAATTAAAAATAGACTTCAAACGAGTTGTCTGAGATTGGTCTAGAACTTTCTTTTAGCTCGTTTGTTTTTTTCTTTCTGCCAAAAAAACTTGTTCCTTGAAATGAATTTTTCTTTGTCCTTGTCCATTGGCTTGGAAAACAGAGGAATGGATTCACACATTGCAGTTTTTATCTACACGCCAAACCAGGCACTCTCTCAGACTATTGATGTCCAGGAATGATTCATGCTTCTACACCTGTCTCTAAAAGCCTTCTTTTTCTTACTGAGCAGACTGTTGGTAAGAACATCCTTCCTACATTCATGCTCTCTAACATGGCCAGAGAGCACCATGGGCTTTTAACTCTTTCCTTATCTGCTTATATCCCAACAGTAGCTTATCAGAAGGAGAAAATGAGTTCAGAGTGAGCAGAAACCACAAACTGGAAAAGATATTTTTGCATTTATAGTTTGCATCCTTATATTGCCTGTCCAACTCCTGACAGTGTCCATAATCCACACATTATTTTCACATTTTCTGTTTCTAGTAGTGACCCGTGCTCAAAGAAAGGGCCCAACATAGGATTCTTAAAGGAGAACCACTCTTGATTTCACCAAGAACCATAAGATTGTTGAATATAAAAGATGTATAAATGTGTAAAACATTGGGTCTCCTCGTGAAACCATATTTTTTGGAGGATCTGTAATCCTTGAAAGGTTTGTATTTCCAAAATGGATCCTCCACTCACCAGAACATACAGCTCATACATGGTAATGGTTCTCAAATGGGTCCTTAGGGCCCCTAAGAAGGTTCAAATCTCACAACACTTAGGAATAGATCACTGTATGAGAACCACTGATATATGGAAACCAAGTTTTTGTGATATATCTATTCAGCCTACAGCAGTTTGGCCCCACCCATCACACTGAAGTGATATGGAGCGTTTCAACAGTTTCAGTGAGGTACAGTAAAGCGCATCCAGACAGAACAGAGGACATTTTAAAAGTAAAAGTACAGTAAAGTGGTCTTTTATAGTCGCATGTAAACACAGCACAGCACACGGTGTATTTAACCCATTTGCCAAGTGAAGCAGGTGAAGCAGGGGGTTGCCACCAATGAGGGCCCCCGGGGAGCAGAGTGTGGGAACAGTACCTTGCTTAAGGGAACCTCAGTGATGACACTAGCAGTGCTGGGATTCGCTCCGACAATGTTCTGATTGCTCCATTTAAAATGAAGTATGAGTTTCTGATAATTGCACAATAAGGAAAATGTGTTTCACATATGAAAACAAACTTCTTGCCTGGAAGGGGAGGCACAAAACTGCAACTCTAAGCAGTGTGCTAATGTGCTTTAAGAGAGTTTTTCAAACATCTCTGTCTATTTAGTGTTTTTGCACCTTTATACAAAAATGATAAATTAAAAAAAACTCCAGATAAAGAGAAAAGAAGTGGAGAGTAATGATAGGAAAGCACTTTTTTTAACAGACCCATCCATCATGGCGGGAAACCAGTCAGCAGCGTAGCGTGTTCCAATTGATCTGAAATAGCTTAGTAATGGTTTATTTGCATCATAGATTTTCTTTTCTTTCCTTTATGCTCATATAGAAACACAGCACATTTTACCCGACTCGTAGATGCATGAGCACCTGAAATGGCAATCTACCACTGAAATCTACAGTCAGAGACTTTGTAGGAAGGAATTAGCGTGTATAGAGGCTGAAAACTTTTCAACAAACCTTTCCTTTCACTTAAGGAAACAAGTAAAGTTAAGCAGTGAACAGTTACGGACACTCATAGTATTGTTCTGT
>JBBPDB010043383.1:0-11282 GCA_037974465.1 Brachypetersius altus | reverse complement strand
GTCAGTCAGCATAGAAAATCAAAGAAGGAGAAGAAAACAAGCAGTAAGTCATTGATCTGTTCGTGCATGTATAACAATGGCGTCTGCATTACCACATCTGATCAAAACACCGAGTAAATCAGTCTGCACTTTGTTTCCCGGCGGACCGAAAATAAACGTGATACTTGCGTCCCCTGGAAATCCGATAAAATTCAACCAATCAGATGACGACTTCGAGATTCCTGAAGTGTTTCCCGTTAAGTGTGCCATATGCATCAGACGTTTAGCCAACGTTCCGTGGGCGTGACATCTGAGGCTGAGACTAAGGGGAGAGTAACTTATTCCACTAAATTACATAACATCACATTTTAGCCCTTACTGAGCATTCACTACACCCACAGGAAAACGCTATAATAACTTTCCGATCTCATGAGAGTCTATTTGAGGGTCATCCATGGTTGATTTAAAACTTGTTTATTTCAATCAAAGCACCTGAAGTGGAATAAAAGAGTAAAGTAGGAACTAAATTCTGAGTAAATTATGTCACAGCAGAGATGATCAGCAGCATTTCAGCGAGAATGTGTTTATTGTTGAAACAGTTTATAGATTTCCGATTGTATCTCAGGACCTTTGAATGCAGCGGATGAGAAAAGACCCTAAACCTTAAGCTGGGGTAGAGAGGTCAGTTTGTTTCTTGGACATGCAGAACTGCTTATCTTGGATTTTGTTTTCCTGTGGAATCTCCAGGGAGAGAACAGGGTTCCATGTTTACCATGTTTAATCCAGATGGGGGACTGAGAGAGAGAGAGAGAGTGAGAGAGATCAAGCAAGACTGATAGGGAAAGAGAGAGAGCCAGTGAGAGAAAAAGAAGGAGAGAGAGAAAGATGCAAAGTAGAAAGAGAGGAAAAGAGAGAAATTGCAAGCAAGAAAGAATATGAGAGAGACAGAGCAAGCAAAGAAGTGTGTGTGTGTGTGTGTGTGAGAGAGAGAGAGAGAGCGAGAGAGGAAAGAGGAGAGAACAAATTACAGAAGGAGCATTTTTTCTATGTTTATAGGCTTGGAATATGCTATAGTAATAATGTAACATTTATGCATGTACAGCACTGTTGAACTGAAGTGACACAGAGGGAGAGAGACAAAGATAGATAGAGCGAGAGAGAGAGAAAAGAAATGTAATTTAGCAGGCTAGGGGTCGCAGGTCATTTGATTTCCGACTTCCTGTAACTCCATGGCTCCGCGGCGTGGCTGCTTAGCTGGCTCAGCGTGTGTTCAGGCGCGGCCCAGTTAATGGTCTTATTATGTTAGAGTGCTCCCTTGCAGTCTGCCCTGCGCGCTGTAATCTAATATTCTCTTTACATGCGAGGCGCTCTGCACTTTTACTGCTGCACTGCTGCAAAGCTCAGCTCCTCTCTGTAGCGATGCCACAAGGGCTTATGTCAATCCACCCAGCACTGTGGCATACGGCGCGGAATAATTCATATCTGCACAGTATTACTCTACAGAGAATTTGCTCTTTGCACACTTGCATTAATATACACCTCCACACACACACACACACACACACACAAACACACACACAGATAAAGGAAAACGACACTTAGAAAACCTCAAACAGTAGACAGCTGTCACCCTTCCCCAGCATGCAGCTTTCTTTTCATCATCAATGCCAGCAGATGCTGTCTGTATACATGCTCACACTATAGAATTCTACCTACTTTTTTGTCGGGCATATAAGTTTTCAAAGTGGCCTAGACTTTGTGACGGACTTCTTCCTGCTGTGAGAATGTAAGCAAATGGCCAGGGGTGGTTTCCTTTGAGCCAGTGTGATCTAAACATCCCTTACCCTAACCCAGACCTCCAGACTTGCAATGGGATCAAACATATGCTATATGTCTCACAGTATCCCCACGGGTCTTCTAATGGGTATATTCTGCTGCTTTAGGGTGCACCATTGCTCAGTTGTGCACATAGCTTGTATCCCCAAAGAAAAAGCACTGCCTGTAGAATGAAGCAGCCAGTACCCGACCTCACTACTCATGTCTGAATACAGTCAGATCATCACAGCAATGCCCCAACATGTGGTTTCAAGAAGAAGTTACTGCAGCAAATTCAAAAGAAATGGATTTCTCAGGTGTCTATAAACTTCTGAACCTATAGTATATGCACTATAATGTGTGTTATTTCACAGCATTCTTACTTTACAGTGTTTACTCTGTGAGAATTTATATTGCAGCCCTGTGTTTAGAGCAAGAGATAAAGAACAGGGGAATGAGCAGAATAGAAAGTAGGCCAGATAAACAGCATTGCAGCAATGACACAGCCCGTTACATCACATCCATACATAATGTCATTTGAGGTTGTGGCAGCATCCTGTTTGTGTTTTCCCGCTGCCTTGTCTGCTGCATTAGCGAGCCGCTGGCTCGAGCCGAGGTTTTCCATTCAAATGTCAAACAAGAAAATGTCTTTTCTGTCTCTGGTGTTCATCATGTCATTTTCTGTGAATATAGAACATGAAAAATGGTGTGTTGCCTTTGGGAAAAAAAAGCAACAAAAATGAATGGGCCCTCATCCAAATTGTACAGATGCAAAAGGAGGCTCTGAGGACAGACAAACATGTAACCCAGGCTATATTTAAGTTCAGAATGAAGAGCGTAGCTGGGTGAGTTCTCATCAGTGCTGGACTGGGATGGGTTAAGAAGGAGGCCGAGTGGCTGCGAGTCTGGCAGTGGCTACTGTCTGTCTGGTCATTATTAGATCAACTGGCTGGCCCCAGCCCCCAGTGTCCACTGCCAAAGTTAGAGCGAGATGAAATTAGGATATATGGTAGAAAAGGCTGGACATGTGTGTGAACAGTATATCTCAGGGAAGGCTGCTTGGGTTGCCAGATATTAGCCTGCCAGAGGTATCATTTATCTAAACATAATGGCTTTTTGGGAGAAATAAGCCAAGATGTCAACCTTATTGACCGCTGAAATATAAAGCTCTGGCCCATGCCCAAAGCACCAAGACTGAGAAACTAAGAGAGCAAAAGCTAAAGAAGGGGAAAAAAAACAGTATGGTTTATACTCATTGTATACATAAATATGACTCTCTTTTAGCTAGTCTGTCTATCTATTTTTATATCTATCTATCTATTCATCCATCTAACTGCCTTTCTGTCTGCCTGCCTGTCTGTCTGTCTTTCTACAAGAAGAAAGTATAACACATGAACAGGCTTTTATCCCTCGAGTCACTTACTTTTTGGTGTAAAAATGCAATAAATTCAATGCACTGTTTTCTTCTGAGTGTCCGAAGAGGACCCGGTTCTGATTGTGATCTACAGTAAACTGTAGGAGTGTGTGCCGCTTTTTTATTCTGACCTTTCTCTCTCAAACAATAGAGCTTTGATGAGGAACACCCTCTCTCTTTCTCTCTCTCTCTCTCTCTTATACACTGTATTTGACGAAAGCCAAAGTGTTGTCAGGCCAACACTGCGGTGACAATTAGCTCTCCGTGCAAATCAGTGAGGCTAAACTTAGGCCTGTCTCAGTTCTCTATGGGCATGACCTTAGGGTGCAGCTCCCGCTCTGGGGAGTGCTTACTGTAAGTCGGAGCAATCAGGCTGCCAAGATTGTTACTGAAAACACATAAAATCATGACTCAATAAGCACAGCGTGGAAGACAACAGTGTGCCGAAAATAGGGCTGTGGATGGCTCTGTGGCTGGTGCCACCGGTTCAGGGAAATGAGTGAGTAAGGAGATGGCCCAAAGCACTGGAACATCATGCTGAGACACGTCCAACGTACCAAGGCTGCAGAAGATTACAGAGGAAGAAAGAGAGAGAGAGAGAGAGAGAGAGAGAGAGAGACAGAGAGAGAGAATACATCTATCCATCTAATCCATCTCTCTATCTATCCACCTACCTGTCCAGTGGTAAATGTTGGAAGATTTATGTACATATTCATAGACTGATGAACACAAACAACATTTCTGGAACATTTCTGAGTGATGCAACCATCTAAGCATTGGTCTTTTTGTTGGCAATGCCACAGTCGTTCATGGCCTGGAGTTGTTGGCCTCGGTCTCTATGGGTAAGTAGGAAGGCCCTCCCTCACTTACCGCAGTGCTAGCTAACACGTAAGTCTGTTAGCTGACATAACAGAATAAGCAGTTAGTGTTCTCCAAGCTGGTATTCTCCTCCAAGTATGCATTAAAATTTTAAACAGTTTTATATAACATGTATGAATTCATTTAAAAGTTGTAATTGTACACACCAGAAAATGATCACTGTATGTAATATTAGAAATGAATCTCACACGTGACTGTAAAGAGATTTCAGAGTCATGCAGGCCCAAAACCTCACCAAGAGGATCTCTCTCTCTCTCTCTCCGCACCCCCCCACCCAACACACCGCGTCAGACAGACACAAAAACAACGCCTGGGCCTGAACCCGAGGAGCAGACGGTAATTAAAGCTGCACTGGAAAGCCCAGAGCACTCTCAGGAGATCAGTTTTTCCCTTGTTTTTGTAGAGGAAGGAGGGAGAGATGGAGGACAGAGATCACTGCTCCATTGTTCAGCTGAATCAATCTGCTGCCTGCCGTTCAACTGCTGCTTTCAGCACGCTCACTCAGACCCCTCCAACACGGCCGCCTCCAGCCCCCCTGCGAAAAGAGCTTGGAAAATGTTTCTGATATGGGGGAGAAATACCAAAACACAGTCATGCAAAGCGAGCATCGGGTAAACACAGCTTTCTTTCCGTCGCGCTGAAAGCATGATACAGGAAACGGCCCAGAACGTGCTTTCAGAATATTAACCCATAGGAGCTGAGTGCTATTACATACCTGATTATGTAGTTAATGACGAGAGAGGCGTTTCTATTGAGTTTACATTCTTTATTGACATATTTAAGTCTGGGCTCCTGACCTTTTTCTGGTTGTTTTGGCAAATGCCAAACATGGGATAAAATGTATATAAAGAATTGTTTTCTCATTCAGATCAAAATAAAAATATTTCCACTTCTACACACAGACTGGAAGTTTGGAATATGCACTTTTTACTGAATCTTGTTACTGAGTTATTAATATCAGCTGAGCGTGCCAGGATCCAGATGTTTCGAGGGGCCGAAAGGTCAGTGCCATCCCCCATGATGTCGACCTAAGTTTGAAATGTTTTCCTTTTGGCTATCTCCCACCCAAAGTTGACTTCACTGTGGAGGAATGACAGTACTTTCCCCTTCAGAACAATGTGAAGATCTGTGTGTGTGTTTCCCGCTGAGCTGGAAGCGAGCTGTATCGTAACAAGCCGAACTGGAGCGGCGGGCGACCTCCTGCAGGGGCTGACGGGAGGAAACAGCTGTGGTGACCGGGGGGAAAGAGAGGCATGCCAGTGCTTTGGGCTTCCTGGAGAACAGCACGCTTCTTCCAAAACAACAATAACAACAGCGACAGAAAAAGCAAAAGTCCGCTGCTGTTATCAGTGTCATCCTGTCCACCTCCCCTTAAACCCTTCCATCTTTGCTTCTCTCCTGCGGCATCAAGCTCATTGACTTTTTGTTAACAAAGTACATAAATAAATTAGCATTTAAATTTAATTAGCCTCTCTACATTATGCAAATTGCACACACACAGTCTCAGCAAACAATGGTTTTAAGGGTCAGTGAAGGTGAGAAGGAGTCAGAAGGTATCATACTATTTTTAACTACTGCAAACACTAAATTATCTGAAAATGTGTGCTAAGTCTAGTGCTAATTCAGACACGTTCAACTAACTAAAAACTAGTTAAGCTTACCTACTGTTAGGTTTCTTGTGTTCTATAATTTTGAACAATTTGGCTTAAAAATACAAACCCAGACAGATAACTAGCTAACTAGCGACCTAGCTAGCTAACATAGCAGGGGAGAGAATTTGTGCATCAATGCATTTTACTTTGTTGACAACAGTTTCATGATACAAGGTACCTAGGTAACCTAGAGTTACAGTGTGTTTCATGTGTTTGTGAATATTCTGAGATAAATCATAAAGGAGCTCATTCTGATAGCTTCATGATTACTTTCCACCTCACCATACATGCCTAGCATCTCTTCCTTTAACTATTAGTGGTCCAAGGCATACTAATCTGCACAATTCCATCATAGCAAGCTAACTATCAAGCTAACATATTCTTAGGTTTGCTGTGTTAATGAATATTTGGAGAAGTTTGCTACTGAACTAACCTAGCAAGTGTTTTTAATGAGTTGAATATGAAAGTGTTAAAAAGCTGCCATAAAAAATGCCAACTCTTCTTGTTTCCTGTGTTCTGTAGGTCAGCTAGCTCACTTATCAGGGGTTTTCAGTAATGTACCTGTACAATATTTTAGAAAAAAGTGCTGAACTACTACAAAACATTTCATATTTACCATACAAGCATCTGCCAAATGATAGTAATGCAATGTAATGTACAAACGCTGTTGAAATGTGACGTGTGTATGTATGGCATAACTCAGGTGTATTGTTACTCAATTTGTTACAGAGAAGACATGACATCATACTTTTAACTGTTAAACCCTGAGAGGTTACATACAAAAGTCGCCACTGCGGTCTACCTGAAAAAGTTAGCAGGGCGCCCGTGCCCTTCCTTCTGTTGTCTCTCCTATCGTTTTATCTTATACCACCATACTGTTTCATCGGAAGCGCCTTTCACACCTCCTCCCTGACCTGCTGTCTCGGCCAGCATGCTAATCCGCTCCCAGTGAGGTGGAGGAGCCGAGAGACAGAGCGAGGGAGGGAGAAGGTCAGTGAGTTTGTCTGGGCCACTGTGGATGCCACAGCTGTCTTTCTAAAGGCAACACTGACAACTTATATAAAAGGGTGTCTGGTTTCATAACATCTTTTGGTTTGAGTGACAAGGGCAACACCGTTTGTTTGGGTTTTGGGGCCGGGCCCCTCCCGGCGTCTGACGTCACAATCTGCCATAATCTGCTTCATGTTCTCGCATCATCAGGAGAGAGAGAGAGTGAGAGAGAGAGAGAAAGATTACACAAACAGCATCATTTATTCACTGCAGCGCCAACAAGTACCTCCCTACGATTAAAAAAAGAACAAACAAACAAACACACACACACACACACCATGCTTAATTGGACATGGTCCCCATCTCCCACATGCAAGGAGCTGAGAATCACTCCCTATTCCAGAGGCCTGTTGTGAGGGACTGGGACTGCTTCAACTTGTCAGTATTCAACAGCCATCATGCGGAGGATCGCGCTGAAATCACCCCCAGGAGCCCTCTTCTCGTCTCCAGCTCAGCACCATAATGCCTTCAGCATCTGAGATAAAACTAAACTCCTTAATTGCCTGTGCTGGTGGTTTGCATGGATGTAAACGTCCCGCTGGAGATGCGGTGTGCACGGGGCAGCCGCCTTGGAGCTGCAATCCCTCCCCGCGCTCTCTGGGGAAGAAGCGACAATGCGCCACTCAGACACGGCTGGCTAAATCAATCCAAATGCTGCTGGATCATGGCTAATTTATGTCGCACAGACTACAACCCCCCCCACATCCTCACCATTCCTCAGCAAGCCCACTCTCTGCATGTCAAAACTACAGGCTGTCACAAGACACGGACTGCGGCAGCATTTACCTCAAAGACACGTCTAGCACATTTTCAACAGGATGGAGACACGTGGAGCACTTTCCTATCATTACTGCAGGAGAGGGATGTACAACCTGACACATTTTGTTTTTTAGCCTAATCGTTTGAAAGGCATTTGAGCAAAATTAATACAATTTTTAAACAAGCAACCTGCGCATATCTGTGATAAATGATTGTGTGTTCACCACCCACCACTTCTTACCAATTCAGCTGAAAGCCAAGTGAATGCAAATGTAATCCTCATGTGGGGGTTAATTCTAATAAAGTGAGGGCCTGGAAGTAACAGTTACTAAAAGCCTTGAGTGCTCTGTTGTTTTAACCATTTTTTCAACCTAAATACATCAAAATATATGGTTGTGAAACACTGACCAAATATGTATATCGTAATCTGTACAAATGATTTAAATATCATTGTACATTACATTATTTATTGTTTGTAAATAAACTATGCTCCATCTTGGCTGTTTTGAATTCAAATGTGGTTGTACTGACTTCTTGCACTGTTTAGTTTGGAAGGCTTAGTGTGATCCTGTCAAAAGTCACGAATAATGTTGCTATGGAAATAAAAATATGACCCAAAGCATATCCATCTTGAATCTGTTTAACTACATCAAACTCCATGTTACATTTAACCCCATGCTGCTTTGTGCCCCAATTTCTCAGACTGGGATTTACCAGTGTATAATTCATATCACAATTTTTTTAAAATTTTTTTTAGATTTTTAGTTTCAGCGATATTGGTTAACACAGATTACAGTGTCTATTCAAAACCAGTACCCCATCTGTATTCCCCATGTTCTTATTTCTTCTTCCATATTTAATCCCAGTCAACCTGGAACCCATCATTCATCCACTCTCATGCCTCTTCAACTGTTGTGTGTCTCTTCTCAGCTCTGATCTCTGGGTTCTGTTCTAACTGGCTGGCGCTAAACTGTTACAAGGACTGTCTACGTAGTGGTCTTTTGCTAACCAATGACACACTGTGTTTGTCTCATGGCCTTACTCATCTAAAGTACGCTTCATGCACCTCCTGTAGGATCCTGGAAGTGATAAACGTTTATTAGCCTCACAATTGGGACATTTGCATTGTTATGGCAGAAAATGACAATACAAAGGTAAGAGCAGCAAAACAATAGAAAAAAGCTATAAAACAGTAAATTATAAAAATAGTACAAAATATAAATATATAGATTTGTGTGTGTATGTAAATAAATCTGTGTATATATAAAGTAGTGGTGGGCCGTTATCGGCGCTAACGTGCTGCGTTAACATGAGACTCTTATTGGGCGACAAAAAAATATCGCCGTTAATCTATTCACAAAGTTGGGTTGGGAGCTGGGTCTATACTACGCAAGCTACGATGACTTTCACCTTGATATTTTAGCATGGATTTACTCTGTCTTTCTCTCTCTGGCTCTATCTTGTTCGTGACTTTTCCGGATCGCGCCCGTTTTAAACCTGTCATCGCTCTCTCTCTCGCTCTCGCGCAAGCTCTCTCTGTGCCTCTCTCTCGTTCGTGACTTTTTAGGAGCGTGCGGATCCTCTGTCTCTCTTCAAATGAGCCATTTTAATCTAGATTAATCTAGATTAATTCTAAGATTACAATGAGATTAATCTAGATTTAAAAAAATTATCTATGCCCACCTCTAAGATATATATATAGTGTGTGTGTTTGTGTAAATATATAAAATATGTCCTTGATTATGAATTTACAGCTGTGTTGGGATAGGCAAGTAATTTACGCTAGGGTGTATTTCAACAACTGTCATAGAATTGGATCTGTCATACCTCAAGGACCTCCTGTAATGTCATTTTCTTGTTTTTTTTTTTGCACGGCTAAGTGAATAGCTTTGTTATACACTTTTCACAGTTTACAGTTATTTTGTATTGGTTGTACCAAATGATGCACAGAGTTTACATACAGCCTGTTGACATGAGGTGATTTGGTGTAAAATGATTAAGATCAGTCTTAAGTCATGTCACTATTTCGAAGTATTGTGATCAGAACTGAAATTGGGCAAAATGTGTAACCATTAGATTGGTTCCAGTAGTCTTGTACTAGTTATGTAGCCAATGCAAGGTAGTAGCAACTGAATGCACCATATATTTAGATTAACTGTTTAGCAGAGATAATATTTTCCTATTTCTTATTGAGTAGTCAAATTATGCATATAACCATGCATTTGCACAAGATATACATAAACAACGTTGCTTTTATTTAAGGTGCTCAATCAACCAAGCAGGGGCAAAAGCCCAAAACTGAAAAATCAAGGTAGGCAGTGAATTTTATGCCATTCTCTGCTACAATTTCCAGTTAATGCATATTAACTGCTACTTTACCTTTGAATCCTGAACAGGCTGTTGTTTGACATTTAATTATGCTACCACAGGCCATGGGATGACAGAAAGTTTGGACACTTCTGCTCATCAAAGATCCTACTCTGATCGAAACAGGAGAGGGCAATCTCCCTTGGCTGAAGATAGTTACAGACGATCATACAGGAAAGATGATGCTCCTAGGAGGCCGTCTCGTTATCATGAGGATGACCTGTATGACAGAGACGATTATGCTCATCTCCAGTCCTATGCGAAGGATGACGGATATAAAATGACATACTATCAAGAAACCAGTGAAGGACCCTATAAAGATGAGCGCTATGAGAGACCTTTTTCAGAGGGAAACACAAGTGAAGGGTCTTTTCGAGAGGATGATGATCGAAGTAGCCATCGTGACGTAGACTTGCGATTGAAGTCTTATCGTAGGAAGCATCAGGATGAAGGCTATGCAGAAAGAAATCCCAGAAGAGGATGGAATTCAAGTGGAGATGCACAAGAAGATCCCTATCATGGCAGTGCCCGAGAAGACAGATATGCTGACCGAGCGATAAGACATAGAGATGATTTGGAAGACTATGCTCTGGCACCTGCCCCAGCTAAAAAGAAAAGGAAGAGCAGATTTTCTTATGCCACACCCTTAGAGATGGAAATGACAAAGAAGAGGTGAGGTTCATTTTCCAATGTTTGGTGTTGTACGATACCATTAAGCAGTTCCATTAGGCATATTAACAAACTTGTCTTTCATAAAGAAGTGACTAAACCGTTTTATAATAATTAAGTGAATATCACTCACCGGTATACTAACCTGAACTAAAATAGTGATTGTATTGATATTACTAAACGATTGTTTTTTGCTTTTATTTTATTTATTTATTTTTTTCAGGTTTATGACAGATAATGACCCAAAAGCAGCAGTTCACCCAAAAGCAGCAGTTCTCATGGGCTCTCAGGTGATTCCACACAAATGCACAGATTATATGAACAGTGTAGTTTTGCTCCCACTTTCTTTACCTTTTCAAATAATGTTCATATGTATGTAACAGATTAGGATTGCATATTTTCTCTCATTATCTTAATTGTAATGATGCTTCCCCACAACAGGTGTATGAAAACCGATTTGATTCAGAAGTGACGCATGCCTCGTTAAATCAAGGAAATGTTCTGGATATGCTGGTAAGCATTGTGCCAGATTCTTTGACTTGAATTTGAATTTGGCCCAGTCTTGGACTAAATTGTAATGCTAGTGGTGAATTATTATTAATTTTATTTTTGTCAATTCTTAATCTGGGTCGGGAAATCAAGCAAATCATAATCGATTTCAATATGTAATCATTGTGTTAAAAAAAAAAGAAACCAAC
>JBBPDB010043372.1:0-11282 GCA_037974465.1 Brachypetersius altus | reverse complement strand
ATCCATCCATCCATCCATCCATCCATCCATCCATCCATCCATCCATCCATCCATCCATCCATCCATCCACCCATCCACCCATCCATCCATCCATCCATCCATCCATCCATCCATCCATCAACATATCTGTCTATGCGTATTTGATAAAAGAGAGAGAGAGAATATGGATGTATGTATCTATGTATGTATATACACACGCATAGAGAGAGATGGATATACATATAGATATATGGATAGATGGATTGATATATGATGTATGAATACATATCTACATATACAGACAGACAGACAGTGAGCCGTGCCACAGACTCCCTGATCTGAAACTGCTGTATGGAATGAGGTGTATGTGGGTATGTGGTCTGATACAGACGTTTCTCTCACGTCACCACTGATTCATACATGCTTAAGCTAGCATGGCTCTAAAATCTGCGTTCGCCCTTTACACAGCTTATGACGGATTTCCCCTCGGCTGTGCTGTTCGGAGCCGAGTGCCGGGCTGTAGTCTCCATTTCCCTACGCGCTCTGCCGTGCACTGCTTCAAGCAGGAGGCTGACATGGCTAATAGAGATGAGTCTTTGAGTTATTCGGGGGGTGATGGGAATGCTGGGGGTGTTGAATGACAGCTGGCAACGACTTCAACTCTGCCAGGAAAACATGCGGGGCCAACAACAGCTCAAGGTCCTTTCAGATTTGGAGCGAAAGTCAATTGCAAAGTAACTTAACCATTCCCTTTAGCAGCCCACCTGAGGGCTTTCTGGCTGAAATGTGTATCCAGGCCAGAGCCACTACAGCCACCTGTCCAAACTTGATGAAATCAATCCAAGTCCAGCGGCGGCTGCCATCCCTGGTCGAAAGTCCCCCTCGCCATCAATCAGAGCATAGGCTTCTGACAGCTTTTTTGAGTGGTGGTCCGGTGCCTCTGCACACTTTATAAGCATCAAGGCTGCAGTTGGCCTGCTTACAGTCCCGGCCTATCCTCCTCTGACCTCAGGCACTGCTAATTTGGCATTGCTGGGCAACCTTGACATCAATCACAGGAGAACAACCAATTAGTCTCTCGGCCTTGGCTCTCCCCAGGTCCCATTAAGTCCTAGAGGAGGACTGCTGTGCCAATCAGTAACAATAGGTTTCAGTCAAATACATTCAAGTGGTATCTAAACAAGGCCACAGAGTCCATGCTGAAGCATCTGCCTCACCCATCCATCCATCCATCCATGCATCTGTTCATCTATCCATTCATTTATGAACTCCTTCACCATTTGTTCATTAATCCATTAATTTCCTTCTATTTGTATGGTCTTTTAATTCTTTAAATTATTTATGCACACTGTACACTCTCATATGCAAAAGTCTGGTACCCTTGTCAAACTTGTTAAGGTTGTTTTGCAGTGTACTAAGCATATTATATGTTGCTTTACAATAATAATAATAATAATAATAATAATAATAATAACAATGATAATAACAACAACAATAATAATAATATTAATAACAATGATAATAATAACAATCACAATAATAATAATAATGATAATAATAATAATTATAATAACAGCAATGATAATAATAATAATAACAATGATGATAATAACAATAATAATAATAATAATAACAATAATAATAATAATAATAATAATAATAATAACAATAATAATAATAATGATGATAATAATAATAATAATAATAATAATAACAGCAATAAT
Organism: Brachypetersius altus; assembly: GCA_037974465.1. Classification (NCBI taxonomy): domain Eukaryota; kingdom Metazoa; phylum Chordata; class Actinopteri; order Characiformes; family Alestidae; genus Brachypetersius; species Brachypetersius altus. The sequence goes on along the minus strand of JBBPDB010043372.1, from coordinate 9,579 downwards.
AATAATAATAATAATAGTAATAGTAAAACTAGTCACAAATGCTGTGCTCCCGGTAGCATTAGTTTTCATGTGATTACTTTTGTTGCTTATCCATTTATCTGTGGTCTGAAAACATGCCATTTTGGGTTACAAGCAAAACAAATTGAAGTCACCTTCCTCAAAAGAAGCTAAATGAGCTCATAGCTGTCTTTATCTCCCTCTTGCTGATCTGAGAGAGACAATTCAATTAGCTGTTTAATGCCACTTCATTTATGCTGTCACTTTAATGTGTACACAGTTGGAGGAGTGTCTGTCATTATTGTGTAAATCAGTGGATCTAGCTCAGGTGCTCTCCCAGGAATTTGCTGTCGGTCCCTGCCAAACAGATCCGAGCGAGACTCAATACTCACCTCCGAGTCGTCTGTCTTTGATTTGGAAAGGCACCACGGTGTGAATTCGGCTCAGACACGGCAAACCATCTGTATGACTCACACTGAGTTCTGCCTTGGCTTCGACATGACAGCTTTGATGGTTTCATCAAAAAGAGCTTAACGTCTCACTTTGAACACCTCTCCTACAAAGATTCTCATATTTAAAGTAGCTTGATATTGACAAATTAAAAGATGTTGTAAGTATTTCATCACTGTCATATCAAAAACCTGTTGCTTCTTTTTCCAGGTTGAATTTTTTAAATTGCAAAAAAAGTACCAACGGAAATAATCCATAAAATCTCATTATAACAGAGTCATTAAAGTTAAGAACATCAGGGCAAAACCTTGTATCGCACTTTTTTCCAAGCACCAGCTTGGACAATTTTGGACAATTTTTTTTTTTTTTTCTCAAGACAATGATGATATACATACCATAAGGACAAAAGTATTGGGTCACACCACTTCAGGAAGCCCCTTACTTCCAGGTCAATCTAAATGTTTCAGCCTACCAAGACATCTTGGACAAAGCAATGCTTCCAACTTTGTTGGGGAGGAAAGATCCTTTGTTTAAGGAAGAGTTCCGTGTGGAACTTGACTGGCCTCCACAAAGTCTTCACCTCAACCCCATCCAGCACCTTTAAGATGAACTAGAAGGAAGATTGCGAGACAGTCCTTCTAGTCCAACATCAGTGCCTGATCTCATAAATGCTCTACAGAATGAATGGGCACAAATTCCCACAGAAATGCCAAACTCTTGTGGAAAATCTATGTCTATGAAGGCAATGTCATTAAAGACCCTGTTGGTGTAATGGGCAGGCGTCCCAATACTTTTGTCTCTATTGTTTATATATACCCTTGCTATTCTGCTCCCGCCCCCTTCTCTAATAAACCATGTCTTCCTTGCTCTACTCCTATTTAGCACTGTCATATTTCTCATTACACTGTTTGAGAATAGAGTCTTAAAACAGTGTAAAGACTTTTACAGCAGCCTTTATGAGAACTGAGGCTTGTTGGAATAAGCTGTGTGAATGTTTCTGTAGGTTTATGTAACTTGTTATGAAAGGCTTGTTATGCAGGTGTCATTGTAGGTTTATGAATCATACTAAAGCCTTTTGAGTCTTACGAAACTTACTGCGATGTTAAAGTTAATAATAATAATAATGAATAATAATGAATAATATAATAATGATAATAATAATAATAATAATAATAATAATCCTTTATATAAAGTTGGCATATTTGTAACATAGACACAATTCTACATTTAAGCTGCATTTACTCATCATTTGATCCTTTTTAAGGTGAGAATAATTAGTATTACTACTTCATTCCAAATCTCATTCATTCCAAAACCGCAATTTCATTTCATAGTTTGAAACTTGGCATTGTGCTTTACTCCAGGCGACAAGCAGGGAAGGCCTGAGGATTTGGGGAGGGGATTAGGTGCTCCTATAATGCGGCTGAGCGTCTGTGTGCGCTTTAAAGGAGCACAGCAGTGGCCGGAGGCTGAGCACGGACATCGGCTCCTGTCTGCTCTCTCTGCTCTCTCCGCAAGCGCAACGCACTCAGTCACTCGCTTAGTGGCCAAAGCGAGCGGAAAGGAGATTACTGCTCGCCACACAAGACCTTCATCTGTGAGGAACCTCAAAGACCCTTGACTGGGGATAAGAGGGTGGAAGAGGGAGGGAAAGCGCCCGAATATCAAAATGCAGGCCACTAGAACGGACCTGGAATAAAGAAAGAAAAGATGTGAAATCATAGCCTAGAGTGACACCTGTCGATCTCCAGCTGGCTACATAATGACCTTATCCAAAGAAAAGCCCCTTCAAACCCGACCTTTATTCCCCCAGGCAGAACCACCTGTGATTTGGATGACTGTATATTTACCTTTTCTTCCAAAAAAAGAGTCCCGGGGAACCTGCAGAGAGAGCCTCTGAGCCTCAACAGGTTTTGACAAGACAAACATTTGCACTTCTTGAGGAATTGGGGAGAAAAAGATGAACGGACAAGCAGAAAACAGAGCACTGCTCACATCCAGCCTGCTCCAGTGACAGCCTTGGATCATAATAGACTGGAGGTGGAGGGTGGTGGTGATGCTTGGGGGGGTTGCGGGGTGATAGTTGGGTGGGTGGGTGGTGATGTGGCTTTTTAATGCGGCAGACAGTTATTTATAGCATCCTGAGCTGCAGCTCTGCAGGAAAAATTAGACTTCCCCACGATTTATCAGGAGCCTCATTAGACAAGGGATCAGCTCCCAGGCAGGGGTACAACAGCACAGATGACATTCGCTGTGTTCCGATGGGGAGTCTTCACACTTTCAGTTCTTCCTTAAAAGACCCTGTCGGCCTTAGAGCCAGAGTCCAGTCTGATCCATGACTGCAGGCTGTCAGTCAGGAGGGCACTAGAGCTGTCTGAAGACTGAGACCTACTGATTAAAGAAGTGGAATCATGCAAGCGCCTGTGTATTTGGGCCACATCGACACAATTTTATTATACAATTACATATTTAGTCATTCACGCACGCACATAGAAACCCAGTAAAAAAAAACAAACCACAAAACTGTTATCATTATTATTATTATTCAAATAATAAAACTTCTTCTTCTTCTTATTATTATTATTATTAATGGCCAACATCATAGCATAGTAACGTCAGTGAGTTTGTATTCAGATTTTTGATCAGTTGATCAGGAGCCCCAAAAAAATTCCAATTTTGTGGTCGAGTCACCTCTGTAATATATGGGGAGAGAGAGCTGACGGTCAAGTCGGCTACAAATTTGTCTGTCAGAGAGAGATACTTTGACGTCACAGCTAAGCCAGGCAGGGACAAATTGTGGAGAAGCGCAAGCGCAGAGAAACAAACGCGGAGCAAAACATCTAGCAGAATCAGATCTCAAGACACTAAAGCTCAGGTTGGTTATAAAACAGACGTGTCACTGTTTTCTGAGGTTAAATTTAAAAAGAATCAGTTACACATTAACCATTAATGGTTTGGTAAAAGACAGCTAGTCACCGCCCCCTCGCTGGTTCAGCGGTGAGTCGCCAGCATAAAAGACATTCTTTTTTTTATCCGCAAAGCACTCAACAATAACTTTTTCATTTCATATCCCATCTTCTACTGGAAAACACACATTTAGAATAGATTGAAAGATTGCAATCTTTCCACACATTTTTCATCGATTGTTTTTAATGAGCAATGAGTGAAAAAGTAATTAATTTCAAATTGCATCGTGCTTCACCTTTTTTGCTGCCATTTCTGGGTTAACATGCTTATACTTGACTGCTGAAGATTTAATTTCTAGCAGAGGTAAAAGTGATACAGCAGTGTCTCTGAAATATTAACAAAATGGGATCTTATAGAGAAAAAAGAGCATGTAAAAGTGAGAAATGGAGACTTTTATTCCAGGCTGGTTAAGAGTGTATTCCAAAGAATCACATTCTTTTATACAGCATGAAGAAATCTGAGGATCTCTAGAGATGAGGATTTGAAAGTGACTTGCCTGCCTTGCAATCATCCTACATCTCTCACAGTATTTACATTTCCCCCACAACGCTGCAGAACTGATGTCTCCTGTAAGGCCTCGTGACAGAGATCTTCAGATCCAGGCATTTCCATGACTGTAATGCAATGGATTGGCCACTTTGTGTCAAATCTACCAGCAGTTACAAAGTCCAAGACTACAAATGCATTCAAGGTCAAGGTCTGAAGATATTTGCCTTATAGTATATATCCATACAGGACTGTACAAATGAAATGTTTCCAAATCAGATTTGTGACACTGTCTTAAGGCTCTTCTAAGTCAGATATAGATGTTGGGGTCATAATGAAAATAACCTAACACACACACACACACACACACACACACACACACACACACGCGCACACATACATACACACAGAGGAGACTCAACCATGATTGGAAGATTAGGAGAACCAACCATGATTGGAAAAAAGACTTCAAGCCATTCTGATATGTTTTCGTGTTCAGAGTGTTGGGTGAGAGCCAGCATGTGTGATTTACAGCAGAGGTCCTGAATCCACTGGTAAGTCTGACAGTTACATCAACAGCAACTAGCAGTTATTGCAAAGTCCGGGACCTGAAGCTGGATTTTGTGTCCAGATTTGAAGACCTGTGATTGAAAGCGCACTCTGATGCTGCGATTAGTCAGGCACTCGACAATCCCTGCAGGATTTCTTTCGTAGCACCCTCTAATTTTTGCTGTTAGTGCAAATCACATCCACGAAAGAGGGTTTCAGACTGGATGCATGTAGCAATTTATACAGTAAGAATACCATTCAGGATGAGTCAGTGTGCTAAGAATAGAGTAACAAAAGCACATAGCCTTGGATGGCTGTTAAAACATTGCAAGTCTGTGATTTGTTTAAATCTCCTCTTCGTCATCGTCCTTTGTGCCCGGCCGGCAAGCAAAGTCTGAAGCGAACAGTCATGATAAAGTTGTCAAACATTCATGTCGATGCATGTTAATGTACCGGATCATGATACAGACATACATATTATATCAGTTAAATTTGCAATGTGTAAATGTATAACAATGATGTGCTTGTTCATGAGGAGAACAGGGGAAAATTTGATCAAATCTCCTTCCTGGGTGTGTTCCTGGAGAGTGGAATGGGAGATTTTAAGAGGTGCGCCTTTCCATTTGGAAGTCAGGCTCTTCTCTAGTTGTTTTTTCTCAACACAAAAATCTTTTAGTCGCTCTCAAATGATTTAAAACAGGCTTCATTTTAGCTCTTACTTCACTTTTGTGCCATTTTCTAGGTTAATGAATAAAAATGACTGCCTGATGCTATCACCATGGCAACACTGGCTGCAATCAGTTGCATATTGTCACTGTTTTACATCAACTATTAAAGACAGAAGGACCTTTTCTTCAATGCCAACATGAAAACACAGCATTCGTCTTCTTGATGGTTTCCATGGACTGCTAAGGGACTCTATGCTGTGTTTGAACAGTTTCTCTCTGATTCCGGTAGTGGCAGGGTCTTTTCTAAGACTTCAATCCAATAAAGTAGGATAGTTAGTGGTTAAGCCACTATACCAACGTCGGTGGGATGTAATATCTCCTAGCTGGCCTCCCACCCAGTAACCATCACCCATGGAATTGTGTCTATGCCACTGTTTTCCACAGCGTACTGCTCATATTCAGTATTCAATTTAAACAATGACTGTAGCTCATCTCCACCCCGTTTACTCTGCTCTGCCTCACTATACAGGATCTGTGGTATCCAAAAAGGCTGCAGTTGCTAATGAATTCAAAATATTGCATTACCACTGAGAGTATCCACTTTTGAGTAATTAGCTGTAGGTGTGTTGTTTTTGAATCTGCTTATAGGGCACATGGCCCAGTAAATATTGCCTTTAAAATAACGCGGAAAAGCAACATGCAAGCTTTAAGGCTCCCTGTTTTAATCTTGGTTTGTTCACCAAATTACACAACATGAAAATTATTGCCATGTAAAATCAATACAGACCCTATACTTCCCATTATACCCCAGTGCCTTTCATATCTTTCCTCTGAAAATGTTTGTGTATTCAGAAAAGAAGATGCAGCTATTTTAAAATCCAGATTGCTCTGCCTCTGTACAAAGACATGTGGCTGTGACCAAAAGACTGTGATTCTGTGGCAGTTTACATTGTCTTTTTTCCCTATAAAGCATCTCATTCCGTTAACATTTCTGAGAGACTTCTGTGTGTTCCAGTGAAGTCGGCAGTTTAGAAAGACCCTTGCAATTAACCATATTTTATTGAGTGGGTAACACTTTACAGTACACTTTACACTACCCTATGATAAATTATACAGTAGTCAAGTTATAACAGTAGTCATACATTGATGCAGGCTTACGATGATGTTAGCAGCATGTTAATGAATACCTGATGAAGTTTAACCTTCTGCCTGAGAAAGGGACAAGAGAAGTTAAGCAACTAGCAAGATCTAAGATAAACCCAAATAGCGAGCTCTCGCCAATGTATGACAACTGCTATATCTGCTTATAAGTGATTTATAGACTGTGTACAACTTGATTAACAACCTGATTATAAATCATTTATAAACCCTTTATAAGGGCAGTCTTATTGTAAAGTGGTACCAGCTGGCAATATTTAAAAAGACTCAGACAGTATCCAGACAGCCCCTCTGAGTGGATTCTACTACTTCACCAATTGCTGACACAGGTATTCAACTGCAGACACGAAGCCCTTCCAACAGAATGGGATGCTCTGGAGCAGCTACACATGAGTCTAAGGCCACCGAGTCCACTGCCAAGCAACGACTATGCAGGCATGAACCACACACTAGTCTGTGGAGCAGTGGAACCGTGTTCTCTGGCGTGATGGAGCTCTATCCAGTACCTCTGAGATGAGTCAGAGTGGTGTTTGTGATCCAGAACTAATCATCCAGCACCAGTACCTGACCTCACTAATGCTCTCATGGCTGATTGCAATCAAATCCTCACAGCAGTGTTCCAACAGCCAGACTTCTCAAAAGAGTAGAGGCTGTTTCTGCAGCAAAAGGGGACAAACCCCCTTATTATGATTTCCAATGAACTGCCAAAGGATTAGTGCCTTCAAATTATATAGAGAGAGATTATATATAGAGCCGGTTTCTCAACTAAGAATAATTCCCAATGATGATTCAGCACAGCAATTTTGTCTTGGACTAGGCTTAATCCAGGTCTGGAAACTGACAGATGAAATGATAGTTAGAGATGTAAAGACATACAGATGTAAATGTAAAAACTACCTTTCTAGATAGCAATCCTAACACATCAAAATAAACAGAAAAGCAGTATTGAGTAACTGTGTCATTGTATCAGACTAAAAGGTAGTAATGAGTGTTTCTTGCCAAGGCACTAGAGAAGTAACCATGCATTTTTATTTTATTGGATTCTGTAATAATAATGGCAGTTTGCGAGACCAAAATAGCAAAGGATGTTTCCTTTCAGTGTATATTTTCCCCTTAAGAGTCCAATGGGCATGTAATGCAACGAGCTAAAACAATTCTAAGCACTGACTCTGCCATCAGGGCTGTGACTCCTAGACAAATGTGACACGGCAGGCAGGCAATGTGATCTGAGTGGCAAGCAACCTGTTTCAGACAGAGACGTCTGGCTGGACAGTAATTAGGACTGACAGATACAGAAGATGTTTTGGACCCGGCCACACCTTTAGCCCCAAGAGGTGCTAACACTTCTGCTAATAGCCTGACTCATTTAATCAGAGCAAATGACAAACTCCTTTTCTTTCCGCTCCTATGCGAAGACTGTGATGATGACGCTGAGTGGAATGCTCAACAAGCTTTATGTAAATCTCTCAAAAGCAAAACATCGAATGTCTTTCATTTGGAGATGGTTGTAAATACAGAAGTTACACAAGTGTATTACACAATTGTTACGGTCGGTGGCCGTTAGCTGTTTTCAGTTTTCTCCTGTTTTCTGTTCTGTGCGTTTGGAGGACCTTTATTTTGAAACCCAGTCTGTGTCACATGTTTTGTTTCACCTGTTTTGTGTTCGCGTTAATCCATCCCCTGTACTTAAGTTCCGTTCCTTGTGACATCCATTATGACTCTTTCGCCTGATTTATAAGCACCTAAGTTCATGTTTCTGGTGGCCCTCGAGCCCTTTTCTGTTCTGTTCTGCTTTTCTTTAATAAACCCCACGCAAGCATGGATCTGAGCCTGTATGCCTGTTTCCCAGTGCTTCCAGGTAGTTCCAAGTCTGGGCCTCGCGGCCCGACTCGTGACAACAATATGTCAATTTAAAACCACGTTGTTTCATGTCCACCAGAGGAATAACATTTTCCCCCTTTAAAGCAGCTTGCTGGGCATTACCAAATATATCCTATATTTCCAAGGGTTATGTGTTCTTGAGGTCAGTCCTCTGTTCCCAAGGTGCTATACAATGTGTGAAATAAAATAAAGCGGTCCTTCATGCATCATTTTGAAACACGAATCAGGGGGCGGACAACACGCTGGGCGATGTTCAAGGGCTGTTTGTGAAACGCTCACTTCACCGCTAAAAATATATTAATTTTTTATTCATTTAGTGTCTTTTTAGAATCATTTTTGTTACTTTATAATTCCTTCTACTTTTTTAATAATTACTGTTAATAATAATAACTGTAAAAAAAATAATAATAGTATTATACACTATGCCCATTATTATTATTATTATTATTATTATTATTATTATTGTTATTATTATTACTGATGCATTCAAAATCATGTCCATAATTTATAACCAGTCCGTTTTTTAGTAGTTTATATTAATGTGGGACAGAAATGTACATCATTGTTATTTTTAAATCCCACAAATATGATATCAAATAGCTCGGATAGTAGGACAGTCTTACTGTTACACAGTCCAACTCTAAGCAGTTTTCCCTGCGATCAATAAAGTTATCTGATTCTGATTCTGATGTGATAAAAAGCCTTTATAACAAAGACACAGATAATGTTTTGACTAAGGGCTGTGATATCCTCGCTTTGGATTAAAGCATCTGTCAAATAAATGTAATGTATCAGCAAATCTGGAACTACTGTGTCCAATACTCACTCACTGAAACACATAAACCCTAGATGCTTCGATGTCACAAATACGACAAAATCACGCCCCACTGTTCTCTGCCATCTTTTATTTGAAATAAACTTTAATCCACAGAGGCGAGGTGTTAGCAGGGGTCTGTATTGAAGCTAGAGGCAGTGAGAACTGGCCAGTGTCAGACATGCAGTGAGGCCCAGAGGATCGATAGTCGCTCCTGATCTGCAATTGATGAAAAGCTTCTGTTCGGTGCTCTCGGATAATCTCATGCGCAGATTTATCTGTGCAGGCAATGTTTTACAGAACATGCGACATTGATTTCGCTTTTCCTCTTCTCTCTAAATCCACCTCCATCCTTTCCCCTCTCTTATTCACTTCCTGTCTCTGTTTTTAACTGCTGCATTTGTCCTTCCTCACTTCTAGATATGGAACTGCCATCAGTACCAGTTCAGACTTATAGTGGTCCTTTTCATTTATAGGCTATTTTAAGATGGTCAGACACTCCACTAGCCTACAAAAATCTCATCCACATCTTCTAGTTGGGTGGCCTAGTGGTTAAGGCATCCGCCCTGCGACCAGAAAGTCCAGGTTCGATCCCCAAGACCGCTAGGC
>JBBPDB010043342.1:0-11283 GCA_037974465.1 Brachypetersius altus | reverse complement strand
GTGAGGAGGAGGAGGAGAGGGTGAGGAGGAGGAGAGGGTGAGGAGGAGGAAGAGAGGGTGAGGATTAGAGGGTGAGGAGGAGTAGAGGAGGAGGAGAGGGTGAGGAGGAAGAGAGGGTGAGGAGGAAGAGAGGGTGAGGAGGAGGAGAGGGTGAGGAGGAGGAGAGACATTGACCCTCAAAGTCATTCAGAATGATCAGATACAGACCCTTTAAGGCCTCGTCCACACGGGCGTCTGAGTCCGGGTTTCTCACCTCGCCGCCCTGTCCCAAAACTTTTGTCCCGCGAGCTTCCGAGTTGCAGATCTCTGTGAATACGGGTTTACCTTCACACTTTCTTTAAGGGTAATGCATTAAAGGGTTCTGGGATCAGATTTGGGGGCAGATTTAGGGTATGCACTTTAAAAATAGACATTTTTACGTGTTTTTCCAAAACACAGCACAGATTTTCACCACACGCAGGCGCTCTTGGAATGAAAAGCGGAGGATTGCTGAACTGAAATTCTTAGTAAATACAGCTCTAAACTATGGCACTGGGAATAAAGCTCCGGAGAGACGTGGACGCGTATCCTGGCCTCAGAATCCTGAGTGTCAGACCTGAGTGATGGGACCCAGGTCTCAGGCAGGAGAAGCTGGATCTGCAGGTCAGCGATGAGGTCTGAGGGGCGGAGCCTCTCTGGAAGCGCTGTAATCTGGTTCCGTGTTGTTTTATCGCTCCGGGGCGATGATGTGGTTCCGCTGCCTCACGTGCGCCGCGCTCCCGAAGAGAGCTTTGATCTGTGAATGACAGCGGCGGGTCTTTACGGGCGAGTCTCAGCGGTTTATCATTAATGAGTGCGTTAGCGCCGCCCCTCTGACGGCCTGTGGGTGGTGTTTTGTCACTTGCATTGTTGCGGCAGCAGAAGTGACTGCACCCCCGTGTTCTGCGGAGAGCTCCGGGCTCCTTCGTCTTAACGGCTCTGTGAAGTTCCCACTCGCTCAGCTGAGGCTGAGAATAGCCGGCGGGGCTAAAACGGGCGCTGGGGCGTTCTCCTGCTCCGCTGGGCTGCTGGGAGGATCAGGCGTGGCCATTAGAACCGGGGCCTCTAGAAAGAAGAGCGTCGTTAAAAAGAAATGCTTGGACAGGAGCAGACTGTCCATCCGCCAGAACGGAAAGAAATGAGGCCTTTTTATCTTAACTGTGGGGGGAGGCCTGCAGAGCCAGGTGGCCTCCGTGTGCGTGTGCGTGTGCGTGTGCGTGTGCGTGTGTGTGTGTGTGTGTGTGGTTTATTTTTAGTTGTTTTTTTGAACAGGGGAACACTGGGAACAGACTTTTGTTCACTCTCAGTATGTTTTTGTGACTATAATATATAATTTAAATATTATTATTATTATTATTTAATAATTTTCTATAATATAATTTAATCGTTTTCTATTATTATTATTATTATTATTATTATTATTATTATTATTATTACTGTTATATAATTAATAATATGAGAACGTTTAGAATTTTAATCATTTAAGACGCTTAAACTGTCCTCATTAAACATTTACACACCTGTTCTAAACACCAGCTAGAGCAATTAATACACTGTGCAAAAGTCTTGAGCCCCTCGCCCATATTTGGTGTTGAATCTCCCTGTTGGTGCGAATGCTATTTGATTCCCAGTCTCTGGTAAAGTGAGTAGATTAAAGAAAATGGGACGAGAAGAAAGGTTTTACTGACGGGCTGCGAAGGGTCCTGACCACCAGGCCTGATCAGTGGGGCCAGTGGTGCCGGTCCGGTTCCAGTGGTCAGACAGAAGGAGCTGGAGGTTCTGGGCGGATCGAGGAGCTCACATTAACACTGACACTGTGCTGCTGAGGAAACTCCACACGCTCTGGAGCTTCTGGGCGGCACCCATTAGATTCTTACAGTCTAATTGGTGTTTGGTGGTGTGTGTGTGTGTGTGTGTGTGTGTCTCATTAGCGAGACAGACCCGAGTGCAGGTCAGCTTTAGACAGCACTAAAGGTACAATTTAATTTATTTTCCTTTAATTTACATTCGGCAGGCTCACCTGCTGTGCTGAAGCGTTGCCAGATTGGGCATAAATCCCAGTATTTTAATACAACTTTTGCAAAAACGATATTTTTCGTGAAAAAGATAAATAAGCAGAGTTTATTTAGTAGTACACAGTCATAATAATAATAATAATGATAATAATATTAAGAATAATGTAAAATTTCTTTGTAAAGAATTTAATGTAAGTGGGCTAATAGCTCCACTGGTCAATGGGACTGATAGACAGATGGATGGATAGAGAGATGGATGGATGGATAGATGGATAGATGGATAGATGGACAGAGAGATGGACAGAGAGAAGGACAGAGAGATGGGTGGATGGATGATAGATGGATGGATAGATGGATAGATAGACAGACAGATGGATAGACAGATAGACGGATGGATGGATAGACAGATACTCCTGACTGTGATGAATGGAGGACACCTCAAGCTGCCACTTCCTACAGTGGGAACCTATTACAGTGTTTAACAGATCTGAGAGTGAATCCAGGGGCTGGGAGACACTTTCAGAAGGGAATGAAGCTGCAACAAATGTCCAGGTCAGTCCTGGAGACGGTCGTGGTCCTAATAACTGGTGTAATACTCGATAACCCCCTGTTCGCTGACGGCTGTTAAAAGACTAGCTCATTTTAAAGCTGCTGTTTACTCTCCGACAGACAGAGAGAAAACCCTGCTCACGGTTGCCAGATTGGGCAGGAATCCCAGTGTTTTGATTTAAGTGATTGTATTTGGCCTTTTCCATTCCTTTTCCATCAAACTGCTCCTCAGGCTTTTCAAGCAAGGAGCTAGCATCTCCATCATCTCCTCAGACCGACCCCTGGATCTCCTGAAGTCCTGAAGAAGGTCTGAACGCCCACTTAGTTCTCACCCACTTATTGGTGCAGGATGTTCCTGAAATGTCCATATTTATTTTAATATTTCCTATGCAGCTAAATACAAAGAGATGAGGGTCAAGACTTTAAATGAATGGGATTTTTGCTCGTGTTTCAGCAGAGAATGTGGCGGATTCAGTTAAATCCCTTTCTGCTGTTTAGTTTGTGTTTTGCTTGTTTAGGTTCTGAGTTACTTTAGTGTCACGTACAGAAAGTGACGAGACGTTTCTCCACAGACCACAGAGAACATACAACAACATTCAACAGAGTGCAAGTTACACCAGAAACAACCGAATCAACACCGTAAACAGACGTGCCGCCACTGTTCAGTTCAGTAGTGGAACAGTACAGAGTTAAATGAGTTAAATGGGTTAAATGAGTTAAATGGGTTAAACGAGTTAAACGTGTTAAATTGGTTAAATTAGTTAAATGGGTTAAATGGGTTAAATGGGTCAACTGAGTTAAATGCGTTAAATTGGTTAAATGAGTTAAATGGATTAAACGAGTTAAACTGGTTAACTGAGTTAAATGGGTTAAATGAGTTAAATGGGTTAAACGAGTTAAATTGGTTAAATGAGTTAAATGGGTTAAACGAGTTAAACGCGTTAAATTGGTTAAATGAGTTAAATGAATTAAATGCGTTAAATGAGTTAAATGGGTTAAATGAGTTAAATGGGTTAAATGAGTTAAATGGGTTAAATGAGTTAAGTGGGTTAAATGAGTTAAATGGGTTAAATGGGTTAAATGAGTTAAGTGGGTTAAATGAGTTAAATGGGTTAAGTGGGTTAAATGAGTTAAATGGGTTAAATGGGTTAAATGAGTTAAATGGGTTAAATGAGTTAAATGGATTAAATGGGTTAAATGAGTTAAATGGGTTAAATGGGTTAAATGAGTTAAATGGGTTAAATGAGTTAAAGGGGTTAAATGAGTTAAAGGGGTTAAATGGGTTAAATGGGTTAAATGAGTTAAATGAGTTAAATGGGTTAAATGAGTTAAAGGGGTTAAATGGGTTAAATGGGTTAAATGAGTTAAATGGGTTAAATGGGTTAAATGAGTTAAAGGGGTTAAATGAGTTAAAGGGTTTAAATGGGTTAAATGGGTTAAATGAGTTAAATGGGTTAAATGGGTTAAATGAGTTAAATAGATTATATGAAGAGAGAGAATTCCAGACTGTGTTCTGTGTTCTGTGGTGTTCCTTAGTAAATATAAGGGGCCACTTTACTTTACTTTAGAACAAAGTGCAGGGAATGACTGAAAAAATCTAACGGATAGACGCTCCAGCAGTGGAGGAGTGAAGTGTGAGAGGGATGTAGACTGGAGGGAGGAGGTGTAAGGTGTGTTTGTGGTTTTCGGTATTTAGTAGTGAAAAATCCTCCAGCCTGGTCCAGGGATCTCCTGAACCCCCCAAAGTCCGTCAGCTGGTGGACAGAGTGTGTCAGGGCCAGATCGGCAAGGACAGCTGCTGGTGAGTGTGTGTGTGTGTGTGTGTGTGTGTGTGTGTGTGCAGATAAGAGATATGATAAGGTCCATCTGCTGAGCCGAGGGCAACCGAGAGGCCGGCTCCCGTCAGCCTCCTCCACCTCAGCGGCTCCAGCATCGCTTTACTGTGTGGCTGAATTTAAACCCACTCAGAAAGTATCGGGTTAACATGCACTAAGTGTCACCACAAGCACAATAATCACAATACAGTGCACTAAAATTTGAATGTGTCTCCTCAAATGACACGTATTTAAATCAAAAATTTTTAAATACAGGAAAATGTGGCACTGTTCATCAAATTAAAAGCTTGTTTACCATTAATTTGCTGCATTCAACAAGTAAAATGTGCCCAGTTCATCTAATAAAACAGCAAATAAACAATGTGACAGATCACATGCTTAATTTTTACCCAATACATGAATCTCAGTATATAAACAGCGGATGATTTGTACTTATTTGCACCCAGAAAACCAGTAACGTGTATTCTGATACTTTATCAAGTCCGATATCGATACTGATAACTCAGACTCAACCTGATCTCTTTTTCTCTCTTTTTAATAACTACTCTGTTTATAACACATCTGTCTGAATCTGAAACCCCCCCTGCTTCCTCTAGGGGGCGCTGTGTAAGTTATAATCTCCAGTTTCCACACATACAGTCCCAGTGTGTCCATTATGGAGTTCTGCTCACAAGTCTGAGTCTGCAGTGTCTCTGTGTTGGACGTGTTCTACACTGTTAGTGCAGGAGTCTGTGTTTTAGTGCACTATGTAGGGAGCAGGGAGCCGTTTGGGACGCACCCTGCTGCTCGCCTGTGTTTCTGTGGCGATCGCAGTGGAGTTCAGAGCTTCCGGGAGCGTTCAGGCCTTTTTCCTGACTGTGGTACTGCTCTGCTGGGGAAGGTGCTGGGGGGGGTTGGACTCCAGTTCTTGGTCTGCAGTGAAGCTGTGCTGAGGAATGAAAGCCGCTGATGAAGTTGAGGAGACGCTGTGATCAGTGTGTGTGTGTGTGTGTGTGTGTGTGTGTGTGTGTGTGTGTGTGACCGATCTTATTTGTGGAGAAGTGTGCGCTTGTCTTGCGAACGCGCCGAGTGTGAAGCTCCTGACGCCTTATTAGTCGCCGCGGTGACGGCCGGAGACACACATGAAGAATTCTCTTCATTTTAGCCTTAATTGGAGCTGGAATTCCATCAGAACTGCATAAAGAGAACCTGCTTTAACAAGCCGTGCAGACAGAATTACGCTCCAGTCTCTTTATTGATCAGAGTGATTAGCTTTACAGTTTTTGGCGAAAGTAAGTGAACCCACTTTAAGGAAATCTTTGATCAAGAGTGACGACAGATTGACTTTTTGAAGCTTCTGCATTTTTGATAATATGGACGAAATAGTATTGCGATAAATATTAAAGGGCCCGTATCATCACTTTTCTGGACTTAACGAGGTTTAAAGTCTATAAATATTGTTTCATATTGTATGTTTTTCTCCCCCATCCATGCAGTCCATGTCTGGAAAATACGCTACAAACAGCTCATTTTCAAATCAGTTCTTGTGATGTCACAAAAGCAACACGTTTAAATGTATCTCCTTATCCTGACTACAGCAGTTTAGCTCCGCCCACTCATGCACCGATTCGCCAACACCTTAAACGGTTAAAAATGGGACTTTAGTTGGATTCCATGAAGACCTAGGGCTGTGATTGGTCGCCCTGTCAGAAACACTGTGATTGGTCAGAGGCTCTGTGATTTGCATATTGCAGCCTTCTGTGATCTCAGTATAACGGAGACTGAACATGCGATGACGGACAGACTGGAGTGCTTTGATTTGTTGTCCTGCTCTGAGATCTTCACTTCAGGTCACAGATGGATGCCCTGACTGTGTGGCGCAGCTTAGCACTGATGGTACCGAGTGATGTCACGTTATCTTGGTGGATTATTGCGCAGATCTTCTCGGCTAAGCTGTTCCAGTAGAAAAAAGCTAAAGGACATTATTTGTCTAACTGAGAAATTCTGCTTTATGAAATCTCCTCTTAGCTCAATGGTAGCACAACAGCCCCAAGCCGTGATTCTACCACCGCCATGTTTCACCGCTGGGGCGGCTCGGCTGGAATACAGAGTACCGGCTGTTTATGGGGCCGTTCACATATCGCGCCTGAAAATGCGTGGAAAACGCTCCTTCTTTCCAAAAGAGCTCGGGCGCTTGCGCTCCGGAAGCGTCTGTCGTTGCTAAGCAACCATCAGCCACGCTCTCCATTTCCTCCAATGAAAAACCCTCGCAGTGTTTGGGTGCAGCCCATTCTTCAAAAACGTGAAAAACGCAGGGAGTTTCAGCAGCTGATCCAGGAGCTCCGCCTGGACACCGGGAGGCTCAAAGCCTGTTTCAGACTCGACACGGACCAGCTGGGTTATATTTTAGGAAAAGTTTGGGGCTTGAAGAATCATACAGTTCAGGAAATCCCTGGAGCTCAATGATGAGCTGCTCCTCCGTGTTTCTGCTGCGGCGTCAGTGTAGCGGAAAAGGCGAGGAAGCTCATTGGTTGAATCTTTTCACATGACCCGCGGTGCACTTGCGGCATTCTGAACAGTTGAGATGTTTGCAACTTGATGCACCGCGTCGCTTCCATTATGAGTGCGGCTGCCGCCCGTCTACATTTGAAATAATGGGCTGTTGGACCCCTTTATGCACCGGTTTTATTAGGTGAAATCAGATTATACTAATACACTGTGAATTAAAGGGTGAAGCTGTTTCCAGACCATATTTATCCAAGCCAAGACCTGCAGAGAAATCCTTGGGGTCAAGAGTATTTACTAGTGGCAGGTCTGGATTACACAGATGCTGTAAAAATGTGTGATCACGCATGATCTCAATTCATTCATTAATTTTCTGTAACTGCTTAATCCTTACTAGAGTCATGGGTACCTGGAGTCTATCCTGTGGTCTGTGGATGCAAGGCAGGGCTCACCCTGGGCAGAGCACCAGCCCACCACAGCATTCACTCACACCTATAGACAATTTAGAGTTCAACTGATTCCTCTGGACTGTGGGAGAAACCAGAGATCCTGGAGGAAACACAGCACCATGAGGAGAACATCCACAGACACAAGGCCAAGACCCAGATCCAAACCCCCAACCCTGAAGGTATTAGCCACAGCGCCACCCACTGTCCCACCGCGGGGTTCTCCCAACCTTAATATTTGCAGTAAGATTCAAAACGTGCCACAGGTCTTCTCTGATAAACACAAACTCCTGCGGTTTGGTTGGTCGCTTGCTCTTCCCCTGCTGTATCCATCACTCTCTCGAAATACAGACAGTCACCTCTGGATTTAACATGAGATTTCCTCCCTGACTGCTAGCTCTGGATCTGCAAAGGGCAAGGTACAAATAAGCTTGTCATCCTTTGACTGGCCAGGATTCAGGAGCAGCATATATGACCCCGATGTGTGCCAGTGATCCTGACCACCTGCAGAAAAGGCCTTTTATATGTCTGTGTGGCGTCTGCTGAGGCTGGAGCAGTGATTGTAGAGCAGCTGATGTGAATGATCTCTGCCTGCATGAATACAGAACAGAAAGGCTCTTAATCGTCACATGTGGTGGGAAGAATTAGTGTGTGTGTGACATGTAGAGCAAATGAGTTGGCAGAGGCGCAGATTGGCAAAGAAATAGAAGAAAAAGAAAGAAAAATGGCTGCTGCAGAGAGTCACTCTGAACATATAGGTTCCAAAAACAGGTTGTCTGGAGCAGTGCCATGGGAGGACCACTACAGCCCAGTGGGTAAAACACATGCCTCTGAACCTGATGACCACTTTATACCACTGTAACTCCAAGCAAGACGTTAACCCTTACATGCTCCAGGGAGACTTTCCCTGGAACAGTCTCTAAATCATGAGGTAGTTTCATTTTTATGTTGACAGAATATCAACCAAAAACCAGGAAAACAATGTTGAAAGTTATACAGTGATTTGCATGTCATTGAGAGAGAGCATCTCTCCTGATGCGATATTAATCTCCATGCACTCCTCCTACATTGTAGCACTTAGAGCTCTCCTCTTGTTTTAGGAACACTGGGTGAAAGGGATAAAAAGAAGAAGCGATGCTGAAGCACCCGTAGGCTGGACTACCCAATAGGCTTTGCAGGATTCTGACCCTGTAGCTCCGAGAAGGAGTAGACCCAGTAGACCGTGTGACTGAGACGAAGGAGTGTCCCATTTCGGAACAGGTCTCTCTCCTTTTGGCCATTAAAGCTGTGTGTGTAACTCCTGTGTCCTCCTCGCGGACACAACTTAATACTGTGAACGTTCTTCCGTCTTCAGCACCATTTTGGAGATATAGGTTTTGCTCCACTCATTTAGGTTTTAAATAATATAATATATTAAATACATTGCATTATTGGAATGAACAAGAATGGCATGACCACTGCGCAAACTGTTATAGACCAGTATTTCCTGGTGCTCCAGCCCAACTCTCCAGCCAGTTCTAGTGCTCTCCATGTTCACATGAAACTCTGTAAGTATTCGTTAATGATTAGCTGCATCAGGTGTACTGAGAGCAGGGGGGCTTGCGTAACTAAGGTTAAACATATCTCTGCTACACAGCTATGGCCGACAGGAAAGCAATACTAGAGCAGTTGAAGGAGAAGTCAAGATGAAGATGAGGGAAGAGGATGAGCCGCATCCTGTATTGTCTTCAGGACAAGGCCGAGGTGGGCGGGACTATCGGAGCGATTCTTTCTCTCTTGTTCCTTTAAACTGAAAGTCTTAGGTTAGGCCAACATCAAAAGGTAGCCTCAGATTTACGGCTCATACTCCTTTTTTCTCTGCCTTTCTTCAGGGTGTGGGGAGGGGAAGACGTGGAGAAGCATTTGAATTAAAACCCTTTCCTCCAGACGCTCCAAAAATCAATTGGTAACAGTCGGAGCCCTGCAGCTACAAGAGGAAACTGCCAAAGCTTGTCGTTGTCATAAGATGATGCAACCCACGTACTCCAGAAGAGGAAACATACACTGATTTTCAGAGGCTAGGGCTTCACTGTGTGCTGAAGTGCGGTTGTTTTGTGTTTTTTTGTTTAGTTTGGGGCCAGTGTGAATCACTTGAACTGAGCTTGGTTAGTGCTTGAGCTGGTCAAATGTGTTCCAGCTCTTTGAGGGTTTTCTTGCTCTTTGAAGTGCTGTGATGTTCCAGCAAACCCCTGCCAAAACACATTCCCCGCAGGATCTAGTCCACCCAACCAAACACCACATCCTTAAAAGAGGATTTCCTCCACAGTTCTTTTCAGAGGCAGCAGTTATATACAGGACCGTCACGTTTTAAAGAACCGTTTTAAACCGTAATTGGATTTTTTCAGGTTTCTCTGTGACAGAACCTCACACATATCTCTAAAATATTTCTATATGAAAATGCATTCTGTTATTGTCTTAGAACATATTCACATACAGAGAAACTGTATTACAGAAGGTCCACATACATATATGTGACTGTACAGCGGCTTGCAAAAGTATTCAGCGCCTTGAACTTTTCCACATTTTGTCCCATTACAGCCACAATCAGGAATCTGTTTTACTGGAATTCCACGTGAAAGACCTAAACACAGTGGTGTACACTCCTACATGATTCCACACATTTTTACAAATAAATAACTGAAAAGTGGGGTGTGCGTAATTATTCAGCCCCCTTTGGTCTGAGTGCAGTCAGTTGCCTGATGAGTGCTAATGACTGAATAGAGTGCAGCTGTGTGTGATCTGTCAGCACAAACACAGCTGCTCTGTGACGCCTCAGAGGTTCTCTTAGAGAATATTGGGAGCAACAGCACCATGAAGTCCAGAGAACACCCCAGACAGGTCAGGGATAAAGCTTGTTGGGTAAGTTACTTTAAAAAGTAATTGATTACTAATTACTCATTACTTAATCAATGTTGTATTTAAAATACTGATCTAATTACTGTGTCTGAAAAGTAACTTAATTACTCAATATGTAATTTACTAAATACATCTTAAAATCCCTATAAACTTTGGGTGGACAAACAATAGAAATTAAACTCTTTAAATAATAAATGATTTAAAAACACACAGGTATTTAATTTAATATGCACCTAAAAGATGGAGATTCTACAGGACGCAGCGGTAGCATCTCTTCCACAATGTAGCCTGCAAGCATTTTTTAAGCTCACCTTCAGACACTTCCTGCGCTGCCAGAGTAAAATCAAGTTTTGCTGCTGAGCAGGAGTTGCTGCAGTGTTATGCGTTGATGATGAAGGATCACTCTGAAGTGTTGGTCTATGCTGCTGTCAGGTACATTACTCTGCTGTTCTCCCCAGGACACAGCTCACATATCACTGTAATGTTCCTGTCTGCCTGTTTCAGAAAAGTGAAGTGATGGGAATATTTCCACTCGCTTCAGCCGAGTCCCACATCTGTGTAGAAAACGACACCGGCGCCAAATCACCTGCACCTGCACTACAACGATTTTAAAGCAGCAGAGTTTACTTTTACCTTTAGAAGATAAATTAATAAAATTAAATCATGATATTCAGCAATTTTATTATTTTACAATTTAACGGAAACACATTATAAGTAACTGTAATTAAAATACCTAAAATGGACAGTAATCAGTTACTCTACTTTTTCAGCGGAAAAGTAATTTAATTACTTAGTAACACGTTACACCCAACACTGGTCTCTCATCAGAGGAAAGAGATAATAAAGACAATGAACAGTGAAATCAAAACAGCAAAACCAGCTTTAATATCAGTAATAATGAAATTAATGAGAGTGTGACTCTCAGGATAGCTCCTCTCTCTCTTTCTCTCTCTCAGATAGATAGACAGATAGATAGATAGATAGATAGATAGATAGACAGATAGATAGATAGATAGATAGATAGATGACAGATAGATAGAT
>JBBPDB010043321.1:0-11285 GCA_037974465.1 Brachypetersius altus | reverse complement strand
GCCATACTTCCTTGTTCATTACTGTTTGTAGTACTTGACTTTTCTGTATATTTGTCAACTGTCCATTTTGTGTCTACATCCCATTGTAAAGCGTCCTTGAGCTCGGGAAAGGCGCTATATAAATAAAAAACTATTATTATTATTATTATTATTATTATTATTATTATTAAATATGGATCTAGACAACATTCAGGAACGGGACGTCCCATAGTGCCAGGGTGTATAGGACTGTGATCCTAATGTACACATCAGCTTTCTTTACAGTCTCTCGAGTGACTAAACCTTTCCTTCAGCTCCACCTGTTTATTCCCGTTTATAACAGTAATACATGCAGTGTGAAGTCTACACACACACACGCACACACACACACACACACACACACACACACATGTCTGTGCCCCCTTAACCTAAACACAGCTGCTAAAGCTCATTTACCTCTCCGGTCTGAGGTCCTGTCACATCTGAACTTCTCATTATTGCCCCGCACCAATCAAAAGTCCTAATATAAACCTCTCGTTTATTAGATGGATGAGAGTTCCCTCACCCATCTCCCCCATTGCTGCCCCCCTCCTCAGTCTCAGATGTCATTCAGAACCTCATGAGCAGGGAGAAGGAAAAGTTCTACACGACAGTATTTAGGGATGCTGACCTCTAGATCTCAGGTTGCCACTGCTTTGGTTGAGTGTTTTTGTTTATTTGCTCACCACTGGCTTTGTGAGTGGTTTATCTATTGTGCTGTGCAAAACTATATTGGTGCATATCTCATTCTTCAAATTTTGCTTCCAAAGGTCCAGTCTTTCTTGTAGTTTTAATCTAGTTTGGAGGAACAGTCCTCCAGGCTTCTTGAAGAATAATCAGGCAGTGATCAGTCTGGTGGTGTTGAATGCTGTGTGGTTGGAACACCTTTATCTAAGCACCTTATCTTTAGGCACTTGTTCCCACATCTTTAATCTACACAATATGCAAAAAAACAATAACACGGTTTGACAGGCAGAAAATATTTTTTTACACCAGCAAGGTGATTCAAAGCAAAATCTGAAGAATTGAGGGAATAGCTAGGGGCTTGCTAGGTGGTGTAAATAGTATTCGGTGTGGTTTCTAGGTTGTTGCTTGGTGGTTGCAGTGGTATCCAAGGTGCTTGTTTGTTTGTAGCCAGGTGGTTGTTGTTGTATTTCTGATGGTTGCCGGGCTCTTGCCGGGTGGTCACTTTGTTCCTGAGCAGTGAAGTGACTCTGAATCTGATGGTCCCCTCAGGTTCTCTCCACTCATTTTCTCTCATATAATTTTTTTAACCTGGCTCGGTTCAATTTATTGCCTGTTGTTATTTGCTTATTTGTTTTCTAATTAATAAGTACATTATAAAATAATGATATAAATTTAATTAAATTCTAAATGTGCTATATATTAATGGTGTAGAGAATATTCAACACAAGTCCTCCAAGTCTTTCAGTGATGTTGATGCTGTTTTTCTTCATCTGTTCAGTCTGGTGCTGTCGGGTCAGTTTAGTTATTTCTTTTCCTTTTTTTGTAGATAACAGCCTTTTCCTCAAATTTCCTCCTCCTCCTCCTTATGGCTTTGTCTTCATCTGAGTGAGAGATTTTTTGTGCCACTTGCCTGAATGTTGATGTTTCCGTCGCAGGGAAACTGTTCCTCTGAAGGCCGAGGGCGGAGTAGTGCTGATTTCATTCAGGACAGAAAAAGTTTCCAGTGGTAAATGGCGTTAAAGGCAATGATTAGTGTGAAAGCCTGGTTTTACGTCAGAATGTATTTACTGATGCTTCACTAAGGGCCCTTAAAAGCAGCTGTCAAGGTGTTTTGACTGGTTACAGACTGACAGCTGGGTCTCTTATTCTACTCGATTAAAAATGGAATACCAGAAATTGTATAAATACACAAACTCAGTGTTGCGGTGCTGGTTCGTGCCGCTGGGACCCGGTCCCACCCACACACTGTGAGGTGTTTTGGTAGGAAATCCATTGAATTCCCTAACGATCTGGAACGCTTGCATGGAATTACTTGCTTTGCTCTTGTGAAAAGCTCAAATTTGGCTTTACTTTCTTTCGTTTTTTTCTCTTTCCATTCCCTTTCAGTGCCCCCCACCAGCGGCCCTTGGAAGGCCATTTGGCATGAGTCTTGCCGTTGGGGAAAAGCTGTGTTTGGGATGCATCCAGCAGTTTTCGGGACAAGCTCCAAACTGAAGAATCAGACGTGTTTAATCGTGTGGTCCTGCCTTACGGAGACTAACGCTCCCCCGCCTCATGTTTATCTGCCTCTCAGCAGGAGACGGCACTTTCAGAACCTCCTCTACGACCGTTTGAAATTAAATGTCAACAAGGCGGTTTGCTCGGTGTTCTCCTGGTGATTCATGACTTTTCTTCAAACAGTGGAGGAGGGGCCAGGATAAGCAGGAGGGAACAGTCTAGTAGTGGACTTGGAGCTGGCATTTACTCCTGGAAATGTACAAATATAATTATTTTTTTTAAATATATTTTTATTTAACACTACAAAACACTACAATGCTTGATATGAAAGAAATAAAATAAAGTGAAAAAGAAGAAAAGAAAGAACAATTAAATGAGTAGACAATTAAAAATAAAATATACTATTATTTTGATTATTCAACTCATTAGACTAATCTAGTGACTAAAATTTAGTTTCAAATGTTAATGGGACACAAAAGTGCAGATGCATCAATCTCTGCTTTGTATTCTGCTGCTCCATACTGCAATATTACCTCGAAACACTAGAAACTGTATCACCTTCTATGTTTCCTGTATTGTATTACGGCCTGTCAGAAGTAATGTGTGATTATTAGGGGTGTCAAGGGATGTCAAGTGATGACTAATTAATTACAAGCTCTCTGATGAATTAATTTAAATTAGTCACACATTTTTTTGCTGTAGAAGTTTTTACAGCAAAACTTTTTTAAAACTGTTCATGTGCAGTAATGGTCACAATCACAACTTCCTGAACTATGTCAATCTAAAAGGTGCAGTTTAAGACAATGTACAGACAAGCACAGATGTCTGGAGCATTTTAATCTTGGGGGTCTAGAACCGGGGTAGGGGTGTGAGGGAGTTGTAGTGTAGTGTTTTACTAGGGCGGAGTGGCAGGTGCTGCACACAGCGCCTTGCCTGTTTCCCTCATACAAATTGGCGATTTCTATCAATTTCTATCCACAGTTCTATCCATTTTTAAACATAAACTTCCCACTCACTGGGCCAAGCCACATGTTCTCGTCTTCATTTTACAGAGCACCTTTGGCCAGAACAGGGCCGGGTGCTCAAAGTCTGTTGGTGCAATTAATCAGTGTTAGTTTTTTAAACGCGTTATTGTTTCTGTAATTAATTGCTCGAAATTAACATGTTAATTCAACATTATAGATCATTTTTTTAATGAAACAGTGGAGTCCAAATCACCCCCTACATTCCCAGCAACGTATTAGACAGTCTGTCAGAATGACTGTGTAAAACATGAGCACTATAGAGCACCTCTTACATGTCAGTGCTTTTCTGAATCAGCATTGTCATCTTTGTCGATGTAAACTATGGTACTGTTTTCTTCTTTATAATTTTTCATAGTCATGGCAGTTTCTCCATTTCTCCCTTCTTCTCTTATTGATTCATGTTTTAAGCAATGGCTTCAGAGACTCTGTAGTGCAGAGGGTTTACTCTATAAATCACATCAAGGGCTGTTACAGCAGCAACAGTGTTTCTTTGGTCACTGATGATTTTTAACTGCTGGTGCTGGTATTCTCCAGACCACATGGTTCTAGACATGCTGTTCATGGCCATGGTCTTTGGTGTGATGGGCCAGTTTAGCTTGATTTAAGGCCAGCCAGTGTCTCTAAAAAGTTGCAAAAAAAAGCTTATAAAACCTACCGTTGAGCTAATTTTACACTGGAAAGGTCAATGACCTCACTTCTCCTGGCAAACATCTGGAAACCGTGTTTGCAGCATCAGAGTAATCAGACGCTGGGTGGCTCCTGTCCAGACACTGTCTGCTTTTTGAGACAGTCCAATTCAAAAGGTCAGCACTTTCCTGGTCTTGGCGAACTTTGATCATTCAGTTTGTTCTGTTCTCAATTTTCTTCAGCAAAAAGGTTCCACTGCTGCGAAGGCCATGTCATATTTTGCTCTGAGTCACAGAAACAGACACAGAGGAAAATATGTGACTGTCTTTTCAGGAGCGTTTTCTCAGGTCGTCTCCTGGTCACGGTTACAGCAAAAGGCCTCTCAGCAGGAACACCGATGAGGAAAGTGCTGCGTAAAAAAAATCACAAATTTCATCTTTATGGCTTATTCCTTAAAAGAAATTATGATTTTGCTTATTATGCAATTGACTGTCAGCAGGGCAGGTTTGATAATAATAATCCAGAGCTGAAGGCAGCTCACTGTCTGAGTTCCTGACACGCAATTATGACTTGTAAGCCTGTAATGACTGCCCTCCGATGGCTCTCTGACAGTCGGCCCAGGCGAAATGCTTCTGCTCAGCCTGTAAGAAAAGACCCATCAACTGAAATTTGCCTCCTTTGGAGCTGGGCTCTGTTCAGCCTTGGAGATGAAAGCGGAAAGCCTCGCCTCAACTCAGCTGTCATTCCTCGGAAAGTCAGCGAGTAGCAGTGCAGCCCTCAGGAGGGTGTGAGGAGGTCTTGATGAGAGAGAGAGTTCTTTCACCATCTAAACCTGATCCACAGCTGCAGACTCATGGATCTGTGGCTGGAGGGTGAAGTGTATACTGTGCTCAATTTACTCTATTCAAATGTGTGTGTTATTTCCACGTCAATAAAACAGATCAACATAGTAATGGGCAAAAACATACAAACTGAAAAACAACTGTTGTGTCGATATGAATTAAATATTGCTATCTACTCACGTAAATTCATTATTTTTTCAGTTACTTGCTTATAAAAAAGATTTAGATATTAATATTTAGCGCTAGGTACATGGGGCTACTGTGTGTCAACATAAATAAGTCTGGCTGGAAGGACACGTATTCAACATATTCTCAACACTTCAGTAATATAATATATAACCACTATAATCATTTAAAACAGACTCCACTATCACAGAATATCACTATCGGACTCTTAGTTTTGTTATTGACAGTCTTTAGGGCCCTTACTATTTTTCTTGACAGACTTTTGGGCTCTTATTCAGGTTGTGCCAGTCTTTTGGACCATTAGTCTTGTTCTTGCCAGCCTTTAGGGCTCTTAGTCCTGTTGTTGTCTGTATTCAAGACTCTTACATTTGGTAGTGCCTTTAGAACTTTTATTCTTGTTACTGCCGTCTTTAGAGCTCTTGCCCTTTTAGAGCTTTAACTCATGTAGTGAAGTTGTTAGGGATCTCACTCTTGATAGTACCAGCCTCTACAGCTCTTAGTGTTACCAGTCTTTAGGGCTCTTAGTCCTATTGCCAGGATTCAAGACTCTTGCTCTGGATGGTGCCAGTCTTTAGGACTTTTATTCTGTCAAAGAATTACACATTCTTGGTAGCTACAATCCCATTTAAGGTCTTGTATTTCAGTTATGTGGGGAAAAAGCCTGGAGGTCTGTGTCACACAGAATGGCAGAGCGGGGCGGCATAGCGCATTATGTGAGGGTATCGTGGGTAAATCCTGGAGGGAGCAGGAAGACAGTCCTGCCAACCTGCTTACCTCCTCACCACCCACAGCCCTGTTCAGCAGTGATGGGATGGCAGGCTCGTGAATTACCCTGTAAGCCTTTACTGACTGCTGTGCTGCAGGGAGATATGATGGGCATGGAGAGTACAAGAAGGGGTTTTCATGCACTCTGAAGACATTCTTAAGCAGATTTTCAAGGCTACTCGACTCTCCGAGCCTCTCTGTGTTTCTCTCTCTAGTTTTAGCAGAGCGAATCCAGGCGTGATGCTTATGTGATCGGACACAGCGGAGGCTTCTCGAGGACACCGGGGGGCATTTCCGTCTCCCAACACAAACAAGGGGCTTTAAAAAAATACCCCCTTGCCTCCTCACCACCACCCCCACATGTCAGTGCATTGCATTCTTCTTTTTTGCATGTGTCCTTTTAAAAGTCATTATGTCTTTCTCACCCTTAATCAGGGGGATTTCATGCCTGTTTAGAGTCAGTGTGTTTGCAAGGTCATGCTTTGCTCAGCCTGGAGCCACTATCGCACATCATTTGCTCCTGCAACTGCTGGCTAAGGCAGTGAAATAGAGGATAATTGCTAGAGAGTCTAGCGCTTCGTGTCCCAGATGCCTGTCTTTGCATTGACTAGACAACACTACCTACCCTCTCACTCCCCTCACTGCCTGTTTTATTAGAAACATGCACCTTACAGCTCCACAATGCAGGTTAGAGTTGCAAGATATATTGTCTGTTGATTGTTGTGTTATTGGTCTATGCATCACTGCTGTTGCAGAAGGCTGCAATATGCAAATGAGCTTCTAACCAATTACAGTGTTTCAAACAGGGCGACCAATTACTGGGTGTTCTGATGAATCAGTGTCTTCATGTAATCCAACAAAAGTCAAATCATTTCAGTCTTCAAGGTGTTTTTACAAGGCCCATATTCTAAATTTTTCTTTTATTTCATTATTTTCCATTTTTTCTGGTGAAAGTATGTTTCATAATTCATCACAGTTCATTCTTATGTAGCCAGGCTGTTTAAACAAAAACAGACTGTTTTTGTTACTGTATCTTTAAGACTAATATATGGAAATGAGCTCTTTCTGATTGGCTCCTCTGTATTGCAGCTCATTCAAAAGGCAGCATGGGACAGAAACACTCCTTAGAACTTCAGCATGAATGGTTGTGGTTTAACTCCTGCATGCTGAATAAGAAGGTTTATGTAAATGTATGACATAACAAAAACTGTGATTTGAAAATGAGCTGCTGTTTTTGTAGCTTATTTTACATATATGAACTGTATGGATGGGTTAGGAAATTACCATTTAAAACAATGTTTACAAGCTTTAAGCTTTATTAATTACAGAACAGTGATTATATGGACTGTTTAATATATTGAAAGGAATTGCAATTGCAATATGTAGCAATAAAATACTGATATTTTGGATTATGGAACGAGTTAGTGACTGTGTCAGTTTCACAGTTGGGAGAAGGTCCATCAACCAACAATGCTTAGCTCTGTGCTCAGGAACTCACCTTTGATTCCAAGGCAAACACACAGGCTAGCTCTGACTGCACACCACAGGAGAGGGGTTTCTGATAAAATGGCCAGAGGTTGGAAACATAGCAGCACTGTTATGTGGCCCAGTGTCTTATTCCTGAGTCCTTTAGCCTTGCAACCAGTGAAACCTACGAGTCGCTGTCAGGATTATAGCAAACAGGCGAGCTGAGTGTCCCAGTGTTCTTTTTATTGGCCACAATGTAAGAATCCAGAGAGGTGAGCTGGTTAAAGGATTTCTCTCTGCTGGGACACTCACCTTTTAAATCTAATCTGATCTGGACGGTCATCCGCATCAGTCTGGGCCTGTTTTCCTCCAACGGCTCAGGGAAAGTGCTGTACGTCCTTCAGATTATGGTAAATAGCACGTGAGAAGATACTGGGCCAGGAGGGAACCTGATGGTGAGAAATCTCTCAGTCTCACACATTACAGCCTGATTACAGATGGTGAAGATGCAGGGCGTCATCATACTGTCTCCTCAGCTGGAGAAGTGCGAAGGGCATCTATTTGGAAGCCTGAAACAGAAACAGATGTGCCCGCAACCGTTTAAAAAGAACTTAATTAATTCCTAGGGAAATTCCTGTGCCTCAGTGCAAAATGGCTTAAGAATATGTGCCATAATATCAATAAACATTGACATGCAAGCAATAGGTAATAAAATAACACACAATAAACAGAAAATTGCACAATTTAAACAGATGAATTGTCTTATTGCACATATATATATTGTTGTAGAACAAATGGATTAGAGGCAAAAATAAGTGTTATTATGTGTGGATATAATGTCCTTAAATCTACCCCTACTGAATGGGGAACTTGAATGACTCCTTGATAGGTCACAGGGAATATTTCAGTCCTGCACATCAAGGCATTGAGTTATTTTTTTGCTGCATTTGTTCTTAAGACCTATCAAGGAGGTATTGAACCTGGGTGATCTGAATCAACTTGGGTGGTTTTAAGCTCTACTTTACTGCGCCAGGATACTTGGAGTCCAGAGCAGAGCTAACATTCATATATAGTGCTGTGCAGAAGTCTTGAGTGGTTTCTTCATATTTTGCTTCCAAATATCCAGACTTGTATTTTAATGTAGTCTTGTGGAACTACATGCTTCTCCAGGCTTCCTGAAGAACCTATTTCTGTATTTCTCACCATGCCATGTCAATCAAAACTCTGCAGCTTACTCCTCTTCCTGTCAAACACACTGTCACTGGTAAATCCAACATTTTTATTTGCTCTAATGAATTTTATCCGCTGTGAAGTTGCAGCTGCTCTTTACTCATATAGAATTGCTGTAAAATCAATGGGAGTTATGGGTTTAACACACACTAAAGTCAAGAGCATTATTTCCATCTCCTGTGATATAAAAGTTACTGTTTCGGAGATGCCCTGCCCACTTCATCACTCAGTCAAGTTTTATTAAACAAGTGTTTACTGTTTGTTCCGTTATTTAATTTGTTTGTGTGTGAGACAAACACGAACACATGCCAAACACATCCTATACGCTCTGAATTAAACACTTTAATAAACTTTGGGATCTCTCCTGTTTTCACTCGTCTTCTGGGTTTTACCACATGGGATCTGAGCTCAATGTCTTTTTTATAATTTGTCGTAAAACTAAAATTCACCAGCTCCAGATCTACATTAAAGCACCAAGACAGGAAATGTGAAGATTACACTGTGTGCATGTGTGTGTGTGTAAACCTCTTCCACATGGACTGTAGTTATATGGAAACTCCAGATGCTCTCAACATCTTCAGAGTGTGTGATGTGTTGATGGGTTTAAAGTGTGTTGATTTGACTGATGCTGAGGTGCCTCTGGCCACAGGTCGACTAAAAGAGGTGGTCGCAATTTGTAAAAAATGTGTGTGTGAGAGTATATGAGTAAGTAAGTGTATATAAGTGTGAATACGTGAAAATACATGTACATAAGTGTATAAATGTTTTGGATGTTTAAAATACATAAGTATATGTTCTCATAGTCCCCATTTCTTTCTCTCTCTCTCTCTCTCTCTCTCTTTCTCCCGGTTGCTGTTTCTGTTTCTGCATTCCTGTTGGACTCCAGGTAAGCCATTTCGTTTTTTTAATGATGTTAAAAATTGCGTTATTGGCTAATATTTTTTGCTCGTTTGCTGGTGCACAGTGACATTATCAAAAGGGGCTTCAGAATCATGACTGAAATCGTTCCATTTTGATGGAAGGTTTTGAGGTTTTTAGATTTTTGAATGCTGTGATGTGATAAATCAGACTTAATGTGAGCAGGAACATTGGTTTTATTGGTGTTTAGAAGCTATATTAGTGATACTGTAAAGGAGTAGCACCTTTATCAGGAGCAAAGAGGAAACAGGAGTCTGAGATTTCTGAATAAAACCACTGAACCACACATTGTGTGTGTGTGTGTGTGTGTGTGTGCGTGTATGACCCAGAATACTGATGTAAGGTCACACAGAGATGCTGGCATGCTCTCTCTCTCTCTCTCTCACACACACACACACACACACAAAAAAAGAAGACAGGCCTGAATAAAGCTGTCAGCTGAACTGAGCTGTCGGTTTTTAGGTCAGAATTGAAATGCAGCGTCAGAACCTGGACTCAGAATAGTGTCTGGGTTCAGCCTCACATTCAGATCCGTCTGGTTCCCTCTAAATGCCCACACCCTAATTCCTGTTCATTTCTTATTTGGATTTTCAGTTCCACCTTAAATGTTTCATTCACTCTATATTATTATGTTTTGCACCATTTGTGATACACTTGATGATTACAGTTTTTTAGGAAGAAAATATATCAGTTTAGTTTAGTGCTGCTAATGAGCGAATGATGGCCTGAATAAAAGTACTGAAGTTGAAGTTGAAGCCTATTTGAGGAAATGGATTCAGTTGGCCTCAGGCTCGATTCAGTTAGACATGGGCTCGGTTCAGTCGGACTTATTCTTGGTTCAGTTGGACTTGGGCTGGATTCATGCTTGGATCATTTGGACTTCGGCTCGGTTTGGTTGGATTTGGGCTCATTTTACTTGGACTCGGGCTCGGTTCAGTTGGACTCAGGCTCAGTTCAATGGGATTCGGGATCAGTTCAGTGGGATTTGGGATCAGTTCAGTGGGATTCGGGATCAGTTCAGTGGGATTCGGGATCAGATCAGTGGGATTCGGGATCAGATCAGTGGGATTCGGGATCAGATCAGTGGGATTCAGGCATGGTTCAGACGCGAATCTTTCGGATTCAAACAGTTCAGTCGGACTTGATTCATCTAGTGTGATCTCTAACTGAGCACAAGCACAGAACCTGAACCCGGTTGTGCTGTTCCGAGTGTATCAGACAGTGACTTAATTGTTGTGTATCCTATAGTGTGTCTCCACCATAGCAGGGAACCTCTGCAGATGCAAAGCCTAGTTTCAAATTGTGCATTTCCACTGAACATGCTGATCATCTGCACAGCTAAGAGCAGCTCCACCTCAGGAACACAGACCTGCTTTACCTTTAGAGGATTATCAGGCCTGCTCACTAAAACACACCCGCCTGTTTCTCCTGAAGCACTGTGCTGTACTATTCCTATTTATTACACTGCTCTGTTTCTTCTCTGGACTTCATGAATAATTTATATTTCAACACTTTGGCTAAGGGAACATCAAAGGAATTCCAGGAAATAAAAGTGTATTTTTTCCTGCTACAATCCTGCCAGGTTCCTGAAGAAACATGCCAGTCGTTGAATAATGCTGTTGAATAACGATGGGCAAACTACTCTGTCTTGTCAAATTTAATTGACTATCAGCCTGTTGTTTACAGATAGTATGAAAATTTCAGTGAATTCCGTCCCTGTGTGAATGTAGCCTGTTCCACTGGCAATTCAGAAATGAGCAGATTCAGCAGGAATCTCTTTGATAGGAATGATAACATTCATCCATGTTGGTC
The DNA here is from genome assembly GCA_037974465.1 of Brachypetersius altus. Taxonomy (NCBI): domain Eukaryota; kingdom Metazoa; phylum Chordata; class Actinopteri; order Characiformes; family Alestidae; genus Brachypetersius; species Brachypetersius altus. The sequence goes on along the minus strand of JBBPDB010043321.1, from coordinate 211 downwards.
CGTGCTGATCATTATTAGTAGTTGCTGGGCCATACTTGTAATTTAGGATCTCCGTTGGTCCACACAGGTTGGTGTTGGTCCAGGTTCTTGGTCCTTGTTAGTCAGTGTTGACCCTTGTTGAGCCATTTTGTATTATGTATTGTTGGGTTAGGTGTTGGCTACTTATTATTTGACAGTTGTTGTATAGATGCTCTGACTGCAGTATCTTGGT
>JBBPDB010043310.1:0-11285 GCA_037974465.1 Brachypetersius altus | reverse complement strand
TTAAACCTGCTTTAGTAACTGGAAGGCCATCGAGCCTATTTTGGTTGTTTACTTTTTGTTTAATAAAAAGCCTCAGCGTGGAGTCGAGCCTGTCTGCCTGCTTTTTCCCACGAGGTAGCTCACGAGGTGCTGTCACCACCATCATCCCTTGTCTTGGTCTGCCCTTCCTCCCTCATGTCCTCCAAGAAGAAGAAGGAGAAGAAGAAGAAGAATGCTTCTACTCTCAATTTTGAGTTTGTAAGCGTAGATCTCGCTCATCTCCTCTCTCCTTGTCTCACAGAGGTGATCAGCTGAGCTGTCCCATCGGCTGGCTGGTAAAACCATAGGCTGCTGTACGTAGTGGAGCTTCTATTCCAGTTTCCTTCAGGACTCCCCAACTGGAGTGTAGCTGCATCGGGTCCTGCCAGATTTGGAGATACCTTTGTGGCTGTAATAGGGCTTGACCCTTACCAAGAGCAAGGAGGAAGAGCCCAGCATCTGGCTCTGTGGTCAAAGACTCTTTATGTTATGCCCAGCTGCTTTTACTAAGCTGTGTTTTGTGTTTCTCATTAAAACACAAAACACTTCCTGGCAGATGTGACAATAAGAAGGACTTTATAAGGTAACAATAAAAGATATTTATAAGGTAACAATACATATTCCTTAAGAGAAAGTGCTCCATAATAATTATTTTGCATCATCCATTGATAGGAAGACACCCAACTAGACTTTCTGATGAGCAGCTGGTGATTTAGAAGAAATCTGCGTATCTTAGATAAGTAGATTTACTTATGTCTACTCATCTTAGACACTTTGTTAAACAGTTGTGTTATGTTAGGGTGGCATGGTCAGTGCTGTTGCCCCACAGCAAGAAGGTCCTGGGTTCAATTCTTGGCGTTGGATAGCCTGGGGCCTCTGTGAGGTGTGTACATGTTGTTCCTGTGTCTACACAGTTTCTCCTTTGAGCTCTGGTTTCCTTTCACAAGTATGTCAGGTAAACTGGAGATGCTAACTTGCCTATAGCTGTGAATGTGTTTGTCATTCAATAATAGCTTTGAGAAAAATCCATATTTGAGACAAAAAGTCTGCAAACCACTGACTGATCTTCACTTCTTGCAATACAGTCTGTAGTGGTACAGTCTCAGGTGCCTGATGTAGGGATGTATGTGTACCTGCTTGCCTGGGTAGACTTCTTACCTAATGCAGAGATGTAAACACCAGAGAATTCCAACTCTTCCAACCTTATCTCTAAATTCCTGCCCCACAGTGTTTATATGCTCAGGGGGTAAGCATTTTTTTTCCTTGAATTTCACAAAGATAGCTGGAATATTCCAAACACTACTCTTCTCTCTTCCCAGATCATTGCCCAAAGCCATGAAAGGTACCCTTTGTTAGGACATGGAAACCAATGCTGCTAAATAACTAAATAACAGCTCTGCTGATGTGAACTGTTTCCTACCTAGTTTTTGAATAACACGTCTGGGGAATTTAAAAGTTAAAAGAAATGATGAATCCTCTAGGTTATTAGCTAGCTAGCATTCTCTCAGGTGTGTTTAGCTGAGTTTAGTTTATGCTCATCAATGAAGTGTTGTATAATAGGTTAAACCTTTGTTCACAGATTGGCTAGAACCTTCCTTCCTTCCTTGGTCTGCTTTTAACACACAGGGACACTCTGGGCGAGACTCGGACAACCAATCAAGAGACACATACGATCAGCCTTCCTCAAAACACAAACAGGAGACAGGTGAACCCAGATCATGTTAGAGATAAGAGGCTAATCAGGAACAGGTGGGTTGCCAGGTTCCGGGCTCAAATCCACACAGACAGGAACATGAAACAAGGGGATGTGAAGGGCAAGCCTCGGCTTCAGCAGTCCGTAACCCAGACTGCTGGGGGCGTAACGGACGCAGACACACTTATACGCTTCTGAATAATTTATTTTGTTTAATGATTAATAGTGTAATAATGAGTTGTAACTAACTTATTCCCGGCTACTTAAAAGTCATGAAATTATCTTCGCTAATTAATGAGTCTTCATGCTCTTCATGCTTTATCGTCAACAGTGAGCACAAAAATAATAACACAATGTTTATTGTGTTATTACGCCTAATAATGCAAATCCTTTAGATTTTATGATTGATTTTGAAAGGTTCTCCCTGCTCAAACATCATCTTGAGAACAAACACATTATGCTTTGAAAAGCTGGTGGCCAGCACAGTTTGGTGATTCACATACTCAAACACACCTGGTTCTACTCAACCGTTAATAGCTGCGTTTAGTGAATGTGTTAGACACCAGCCCTCAGGCATCAGTTTGTCTTGATGCATAGTGAATAAAATGAAGTACAATAAATGAAGTGTTTGATTGAGCCCTTACTGAACAAATGTGACTTTAAATACAAAATTAGTACTGATTATAGTACCCAATACCCAAACATGCTCTGATGTTTTATTCAGATTGTATTTAGACTTTATTTCATATTGTTCTTGTGTCTCTGTTTCTTGTGTCTCTCTGTGTCTTTGTGTGTTGTGGCAGTTATCACATAAGCAATTTCCTCTGGGATCAATACCATTTTCTGATTCTGATTCTGATTTTTGAAATAAAGTGATAATAAGCAGCCAATTAATTACTATCTGCTGCTTATTTTAAGGCTAATTAGTTCGCAGCTCTGCTAGGATGTAACTGGCAAACAGGGAGTGTTGGTAAAGAACAGGTGGATGAGAACATTCAAAAAAGAGAAAAAGACATATTCATGAATCCTGTGGTGAACATCTGTGTCTGTGTAGGTGTGGAGGTAGCTCAGTGGTAGGATACTTGCCTCTGGACCAAGAGGTCATGGGTTCGAATCCTACCTTCAGCACCACCACTGGGTCCCTAAGCAAGATCCTTAATCCTAAGTTGCTCCAGGGAGAGACTGTATGGGGTATGGAAGTCGCTTTGGATAAAAGCACCTTAAGCCGTCTAACCCTCCTTCTCTAATGTCTGCAGAATTTAACCTAGTGCAGTTACATTTGAAGAACCAACCTCTTCAAGGAAAACATCATTCAGAAGATAAACAAGCCTCGCAAAAGAATTTCCTATTTCTGTACAAACTCCACACTTGTACACATGTGTGGGGACACCTCCGGTCAGCACAGAAATACAGAGAGTGGCCATCTACAACAATAAACAGCTGAATCCACCCCTGCAAGTATTCTCAATATCCAATCTTTATTTTGAGGGGAGCTCAAGCAAACTTCTGTTGTAAACGAGCACAACATGACTTCCACTTATTCTTAATATTTGGCATATTGCATTGACTGAACTTACACCAGAGTCATGAGCAGAGATGTTCACAAGTCATTTTTACCAACTCCAAGTCAAGTCTCAAGTCTTTAAGTGGCAATGTTTACAAATGGCGACTTTTGAGCTGTACGTGTTCAGCTCTAAATGTTTAGAAGATATGCTAATTAGCCACGCCCTGCGATTACAATTTGCTATTACTTAGCAGGGAGCTGGACCAGCATGGAGGATTTGCCTTAAATATCTTAAATCTAAATGTTAAAAATTTTAAATATTGTAAAAATGTTAAATATCTCACACTCTAAATGTGAAACGCCAGTTAGATAGGGCTCGGTGACACCTTTCCAATGACCCCTCGAAAACTGTTATTAGCTGAAAACCTTGCCCCAAGGTGAACGCTTTTCGGGTCGTTGGAAAGAGTGCAAGATATAAATAAATAAACATTGTTCACGAGTTATGACTCATGAGTCACAACACCCAAGTCTGAGTTAAGTCTCAAGTCGTTGAGGGCAAGTCTAAAGTCAAGGCACAAGTCTTGAGCACGACTTGAGTCCGAGTCTCAGACTCGAGTCCCTATCTCTGGTCATGAGCATTGCTTCTGTTAGCTCACAGCTACTACCAGTAAAGTGTACAACCAACAGAGTTAAAACGGGGATACGATGAGACCATCGTATCCCCGTTTGGTAAACGAATAGAACTAAGACATCAGAAGGACAGGACAGGAAGGAGATGGGATGTGAAAACTTTCAGAGAGTATAGTGCTAAATGGGGAAAAAATGAATACGTTAAACTGTGAAATAAAATGTGTTGTCAGCTCACATTCATAATTCTATGGCAAAAAAAATCCAAGAGATGAGTGACTAAGCCAATTTTATTTAGAATGCCTTTATAAGCCATTATAATGTCCTAAGTAAGCCCTCAATACGTGTGCTTATTCATAAAAAATGTTTGTGGTAGTCACATATTAAAAAAATTGTTTTTTATTTTGTTTTAAAAATAGTTACAAGGCCCATTTTTAGAGATACAACAATGCAGCTTGCAGTGGCACTGTAAAATCTGTACGGCCTCATGAGAATTTTCATGTGTTGCATCAACAATAATTTGTAATTATTGTTTTATCACTGTAAACGTAGTTGTTATAGCAGGACATACACACATATTTAGAATACATAATACAACACAACAATATATACATAAACACCTGCAACTGAAATGTGACCATTTTTTATCATTAACCACATTAACGGCTTGTTTTGTGTGGGGCTGATAAAAAACAAAAGGCACACTACAGCACTGAAAACCATTTCTTAAGTTATATATGTAAAAAAAATACAACTTGCACATTAGGAGGACTGTTTGTGTGAGAGCAGCTCTTGGTGGCAGTTGCCATGGAAACAGTGGTGGGCGGCAGGACTATCACAGAGCTGCTAAGCAGCCATTATGATCATATGGCACATAGGAAGGACCACGAAGGACCTGATTCTTATGGTGGCAAAAGATGCACATACACATGTTGAACTATCCACTCAGTGGACAGCAAGTGTACAGTGTTAAGGATAAGTCTGGCACTCTCAGTATTAGCACACCGCTGCAGTGTTGCTGCTGTGCTGAGAATGGTCTAATACCAATATCTGGATGATGGCGGCAAAATAAAGAGTGAATAAAGAGTTAATAAAGAATAATGAGTTAGACAGAGGGAAAGGCTTCAGTGGCTCTACTGGAGTCAGTCAAGGTATCACGTTACCCGAGCTCTCCATCATGATGGATGGGCTTTTCCACGATGCCCAAAACATGTTATTCGTTAACACTGACTCCCAATGGAGAGGAAAGACCGCAGTCAAAACAGGAGCTCACCTACTCACACGGGAAAAGGAACAGAGGGAGAAATGGTTCATTTGGAATTGCGGAGTAAGGTGCCCATGTTTATGGTGGTGATAGGGGTTTAGTGATTAAAGATAATCAGGGTTGTAGAATGAGAAGATAAACCATTACTGCGTAGTCTCAACTCAGTATTAGACCACACCAAATAATTCAAATACACGAGTATTCAATCACCACCATGGCATTTGAATTTACAATTTGCACTTAGGCTTTGTTTTCCAACCCATAAAGTCTAAACTAGTCAAAATACCACACACTTCATCAAAACCCTTTAAAATGTAATAAATAAATAAATAAATAAAAAGTATAGTATAAACAAAGTATATAGGTAATTAATAAATAAATTATTTAGTTTAGGCATCATCATCTCAAACAACCTACAGCACTTTTCAAGCACCCACTGAAGCTAAAAAAGCAGGGATGAAGTTATTATTTGTGCATTACTTGCAATAAGAGGTTGGTACAAAGACATGGTGGCATAATACTTTTGTAATCCACCTTCAACATAATATATTAATAAACAATAAATATTGAAATATCACAAACATAATATTTAGCGACATAACAAAAACTGATTACCTTCATTTTGGACTACTCAGTAAGTTACTATTAATAATATTAAAACAGGTTTATTTGCTTTGTTATTGTTGCCATGAAAATGTCCTTTTGTCATAATAAATTTAATTTAGCAGTGTTTAATGCTACGAAAGCAACATTATTAAAGACGTACACATTGGAAAATATTCAGGTGACATTGAAACAATGCACCAGAAAATTGCACATGGCACACAGTAATATTATACCTGAAATACTTTTCACCAATGCCCCCATAGGATTTCCAGTCTTATGTTAGCACCACCAAGTGCCACCCTCCTCTATACAATGCATAATATGTGTAAGAAAGAACTCTTTGGTATACAGTCAAATGTGCACTTTGCCATGCTGGACAAATTATGCACTACTTGAGTGTGGAACTCAAACTATCACAGCTGTTTTATATGTTATAAACCTACCTACTCAGTATGCATTACATATTGAGTATGAAGGTTTATAAAGTTTAGCATGGGTTTACTGCTACTCAAGGCAGATCAAACTATAACATAACTATGACATAAGACTGCCAAGAACTTCTTTAGTAGAATTAAGATTGCCAGGGTCCTTCAGTTGACTGTCCAAGGAAGAGAACCTCTTTTGTTCTGTGAATTGTGTTCATGTGTCCTCTCTGTTTGATGTTATCTTCCTCCTCTTGCTCCTTCTATCTGTTCTGCTAGTGATAAGTTAGGGAGTGGAGAGTGGTTCATTGCCTCCAGGTCAGGCCTCATTGTATACAGTAGGAAGAACTTGACTAGAAAAAGAGTTTATCAGGACTGGACCTCTCTGACAGCCCTCCGTTCTGTCTACACCCCTCATATGGCTGAGAAGAGGTGTCTCTAAATTGGACAGCCGTGGTTGGTTTTAAAGTGCAGAGTGATGGCAACAGAAAAAGAATGTCTTGGTGTCTACTTCCCTCTGCTGGTGATATTGTATTACTTCAACTGTAAAATGAAAGGCAGTTTGAATACAGTAAATCTATTCTGAGAGGGTTTGGTGTTCTATTCTAGAAAAACATCAGAATGGTTCACAGTGGAGCTGAATGGAACCAGATATCTGAAAGCTTCTTAAAGCTCCCTCTAGATAATAATAATCTAAAATAACTGTGAAAAATGTGTAGGTTGTCTTGTGGTTTTGGTTGGTAAATAAAATTACTATAGTCATGAATGTTTAAATTATACTAAGGCAAAAACTATTACCTTCATTATGGGACTAGTGACAGTGGATGGCCGCTAGAGGTTATCCTTGTTTAAGCTGACAGTTTGGTGTTTTGTTATCACATGTGTTCCGGGTGTAATTAATGTTTAAGTTTAATCATGTGTGAATGTCTGGGTGTTTGTGTCACAGGTGTCTGGGTGATTTAAGGGGTTTTGTGTTGGTCCACTGGTGTGGATCAACAATCATACTGTCTTCCTTTCAGGGGTACTTCATGTTTTTGTTTTTGAAGTGTATCGGCCCTCGTGCCTGGTTTTGTTTCAGTTCTGTTGAAATAAAAATACACGTAAGCTGGAAGTCCATGCCTGTCCTCATTGGGGTCAAGGGGAAAAATGTGAAAGTTACCGGCCCATGTCACCTAACCTACACAAGTTCCGTTGTGTCTGTGTTTCACATTCAGGTTTGTTATAGTTTGAGCCTGATGCCTGGCAGCCTGACTGTTCCTAATTAGCTCCCTACTCCCCTTGGATCTTGGTTGCCACAAAATGCAAAGCTTCTGTCTACTGGGCTCCAGTAAGGAGCATCTAAACTCATCTGGACTGACTCAGCGGCTGCGTTGTCTTCGCAAGGCTTGACCTCTGCCTGGCTGAGAGTGGAAGGACTGGTGAATCTGTTAAAGCACCATTTCAGTTTGTGGATCCTTTCCATTTGTGGCTCTCTGAGCCCACACTCTGTTTTGAATTTCTGCTAAACTCTTTGTTGTTGAAGTTTTGCACAGTTGCGTCCTCCTTACCCGCACTGAACATAACAATGTCATACATGTTGTGTTTGACTCGATCACTGACACTATATCATATCCTGTGGAGTCCATGCCATTACAAATCCTTAACCTTCCTATCGTGTGCCGGTCAAATCTGGCCGATTTCTCTATCAAATGCAGTTAATTTCATCCGTTTGTTATAAGGTTCCATGAGTTGCACTTATGGTTTTCCCGGTCAAAAATGGCCGGTCATTAGAAATTAATTAGTAAGACTGCGATTAGTGTATAAAATAGAGTTTAACGTTCCTACACCCCTGCTGGTCACTTTGAGCACACACACAAACACACACCTTATGACCCATTTCCCCCCAGGGGAACCTATTTCCAATTCAACTTTTATTCCATGGGAACCTGTTGACAGTTCATTCAAATAAAAAAAAAATTGAGATGGGCCTGCCACCTAGAATATCCATAGCAACCACTTCCTTCACCTGAGTAACCACCTTGTATACCTTTGGAACCACTTAGAAACTCCCCAGTCAACAAGTCCTATGCCACGGCAACTACCTGGAAACTCCCTAGCAACCACCTCCCACACATAGCAACTACTTAGCAACTCCTATACCACAGCAAGCACCTAGCAACACCCTAACAACAACTTTGTATACCATACCAACCACCTAAAAACTCCCAAGCAACCACCTTCTACACCAAAGCAACCACCCAGAAAATACTTTGCAACCACATTGCATGTCATAGCAACCATCTAGAAACTCATTAGTAACAACCTCCTACACATAGCAACTGCCCAAAACTATTTAGCAATGCACTCTGACACCATAGCAACCATCTTTTATACCCTAGCAAGTTTACTAAATAAATCATACCAATCACTTTTTACCAGGAACACAACAAATGTTATTTTGTGCCACTTTTAAGAAAATTTAAAAGCAGTGTCCTTGGTAAACATTGAAATTAGGTACCCTGTGATAAACAGTACAAAATGTTTAATCTTAGTATATGTTACAGTCAAAAGAACAGCTCTGTAATATTTTGTTAAAAAAACAAGTTGTATGTTTTTAGGCGAATGGGACCTACAAGCCATAAATAGCAAACGGAACACATAAATGAGTTTGTAGAAAGTTCCACCACAAAATTAGGTAGTTGTGAAGACCACGGTCTGAGGCATGGAAATGCCACTGCCACCTTGGTGGGGGCCTGGGCCCCTTGGCGCTCCAGAGACAAGGGTCTGTGGGTTTTCCCTGGCTGGCTCTACAGTAAGGAGTCCCAGCCCGCCGGGGATTTAGTAATAATTGTGGTTTTGTGTTTATTGGCTTCGGAGTGTGCACAGTTCATAAGTTCTTGTTTTAGTTGTCAGTCCTCCCTCACAATAGCCCTTAGCTTCCACTGGATGTGTAGGCCTACCTGTATTTGTGATTGTTTGAATTTTGGCCATTGACTCATTTAATGTTTGCTTTTGAAAATAAAGCCTTTTCTGACGCATGGAAATTAGCGCCTCCTTCCCTGTGAGAGACGTACTAATATATTTTTTATCATTGATTTGTAATCAACTTAAATGTTACAAGTCAAAAGTAACTGGGAACACAAAGATAGCTAAGCCCAAATGAACACAATAGAAGACAATACACAATTTAATCTGGATGTGTATATAATAAGTGCTTTGCAAATTGCCTTGCCATACAATATTAAAAATGATCATTAATGTTCAACCTTCAAATTGAGCACTGTTTCTTTACTTAAACTTACTGTTTTCTACGATCATTTTCACACTTGTCTCAATTCCATGTCCACTTTTTCAAAACACTTCAAACATTCACCATATCTATAGACTATGTGAGCTAAACTAGAATACATTTACATTGGTTTCATACAATATGGATTCAATAATAGCTTCTTCCAAAATTCATGAAAACATGTTCCAGACAACATTCACCACCTGCTAAAGTCTGTACAATTCCAACAATCTTGGCAGATATTTAGATACTCAGTTCAAAACTGTTAACTTTAGATGGAAGTATGCAGAATTTCAGCTGTTACTTACAGTCTTGTTACCATCTGTACAAAAGTGGTGATGTTTACTGTATTGTTCATATTTGCGCATGTGAAATTCTTACACTTTTTACATAATATTCAGAAGATGGATGAGCTTGTAGAGGTAGTATAGAAAAACACCTGACTGCCATTTTAGCTAAAGACCTGTTTCTGTTTTCCAATTAGCACATATACAAAAGGAGCCATTTTTGGATGTTATTTTGCTGTCCTTAATTACAGTTTTTTACAATTATTTTCACACTTGTCTCAATACCATCTCCACTTTTTCAAAAAACTAAACTAAGAATACTTTTGCATTGATTTCGAACAATATGCATTCAATAACAACTTCTTCCAAAATTCATGAAAACATATATAATATTCAACACCAGCAAAATTCAGTACAATTCCAACAATATCTGCAGGCATTTAAATACTGAGTTCAAAGCAATTAATTTTCATTTAGAAAAAATGAAATCACTTTAGGTGGTAGGATGCATAATTTCATACTAAAGTGAGACTACTGTAAAAGCACTGTGAATTACTGTCAGAAAAAAGTGGTACAAAAGTACAAAAGTGGTGTTTTTTTCATATTTACACATGTGAAATTCATACACTCAAAATTCAGCGGATGGATGAACTTGTAGTGGTAGTATAGAACAACACTTGACAGCCATAACCTAACCAGGTTTGTGTCCAATTACCACATATACAAAATGAGCCATCGTTAAAATCCCTTTTGCTTTCCTTATCTAGAATTGTGAAGAGAATGGACATAGCAAGAGGCATAGGAAGTAAACATTGACGTGGAAGAAATGTGATTTGGGAAAGAGGACAACTGCATATATTCCAAGCCAAAGGTGGCAAGGATTACAATGTGTACAGCAATGTCTAATGATGGACTGCAGCTACAGAAGGATGTCATTGTCCCATACAATACAGCACACCTTATTGATTATATGAAAAACATTCAGCAGCAAGAGTGAGAGAGAGACAGAATTTACCAGTATTTGTGACTGTGTGGGAAAATGTGGCCTTTCATCATTCCTGCCTAGTCACAGAGTGGTCTTCTGCCCACTTCAGGATGATGTAATTATTCCTGCCACCATACAATCCATTCCTCAACCCCATTGAAGATGTTTTTTCCACATGGAGATGGAGATCGGACACATGATCAGATGTCACTTTTAGACGGAATGGCTGCTGGGTGTATGGACATCCATGTGGAGGACATCCAGAGCTGGATAAGAAATTATTTGGTGTGATTTTGATTAAAATGTATGGCCAAATGCCATAACAGAATGTACTTTCAGTTAGTGGCAGTAATGGGTTTTTTAAGTGTATTGCACAGCTGAATTTATTTACTGTATTATTTGATTGTATTACAATAGTTACTGTAAGAAATTATATTTTTCTTTTATTTTACAATAAACGTCATGAAAATATAAGATCCAACAAAAACTATATATATATATATTAGGGCTGTAAAGTGATTAATTAAAATTAAATAGTTAATCGCAAATCTGGAAAAAATTAATTGCGATTAATCGCAATTCTATGTCAACCCAATATATAATATATAATG
>JBBPDB010043281.1:0-11288 GCA_037974465.1 Brachypetersius altus | reverse complement strand
CATGTATCCCTCCACCATGAACGGGTTTAGTTTTAGGACCAGAATCTTCTCAGAACTCTGGTAGAACAACGTCTCAGTCGTCAGGCGGCGCCACCAGAACCATCTGATGAAGAACTTTCTGTGAGGAGCTTTTAGAGTCAGACGTCTGATTCCATTCACCTCCACTGTGGAGGTTTTCGTTCCAAATGCACCCAATCACTGATTGTGTTTCCAATTTTTGCTCCTTCACTGAGGTCAGAATAGGACAGTCAGCCACATGCAGTTTATAATCTGCATCTGCACCCTTTTGAAAGGCTTATAATTGATTTAATTAAGATCTTTTCAGCAGCTAACGATGAGTGTTTAGTTCATCAATCAGAGGTTTATCCTACAACTGGATTCATCATTTGAAATCAATATCACTGTAAATGCTGATGTTTTATCATTTAATTGGTCAAGTTCAGTTGAAAGTAATCTAGCAACAGTTGCAAGGAAAGAATCCATTCAAGGGTGGAGCATGGGTAAAAAAAAAGAACATATGCATTACGTAAGTTAGCATCACCATTCGTTTTGCAGGATTGTTGGTCAAAAAAATGTGAACCATGTGTGTGTTTGTGCTTCGTGTTGCCGTGGCCTCAATGGCACACGCATGTTACCATCAGCAGCACAGCGCTAAAGTCACGTGTGTAGTGTGTGTGATGGTTTGGTGGAAAATGAAGGTGGGACAGGCACAAGGGCGGAGTGTGTGTGGCTCTAGCAGACACATGCAAGAGGTTTTCAACTCGTACACAAGCAATGTACCTTTGAGGAAAAGAGCCGGAGGAGCTTTTGTCCAAACAGGAAACAAAGAACATGTGGAATTAAACAAAAATAAAAAAAAATAAAACAGAACAAAACAAAAGCAAAGGAAACAAAGAGTAGTACAACAACAAATGTAAAAACAAACAAAAGCATGTCATATAGAACACACTGCACTGGGAAGAGAAACAACTCGCTGTAAATACAGTACCACACACACATTAACATCTACATTTATTACACACACAGGAGGAAGACGCATGAGCTGATACATCAGGACCAGGTTCGCTTCAGTCTGAAGCAAGTATGGTTTACACAGAGGGAGCCAGTAAGCAGGCATCGAGGTTCTGAAGCCTGTAAATCTGACTTTTCTCTTACTTGATCCAATTGAATGTGTTACAGTGTGTTCTAATGTGCTATACTGTGTTATAATGTGGTGAGAGATATAATATAGTATAGTACAGTACAGTTCAGTACAGTATAGTGTAATATCGTATAGTATAACATAGAATAGTATAGTGTAGTACAGTACAGTATAGTATAGCATATTACAGTATAGTGCAGTTTAGTATAGTTAAACACTATATAGTGTAGTATAGTCTAGTTCAGTATAGCATAGTATAATATAGTCCAGTGTAGTTCAGTGTAGCATAGTACAGTACAGACTAGTATAGCATAGTATAGTATAGTATAGTATAGTATGGCATAGTATAGTGCAGTCTAATATAGTATAGTACAGTATAGTACACTGTAGTACAGTATAGTGGGAAAAATAAACAATTTTGTTACAAATTACAGATTTACTGGTGATCAAATAAACAGAAGTGTCACAGTGTGCTCTAATAAAGCTGGTGACACTTTCAGAACGCGTGTGACTCCTCACAATGGGGCCCATAGCAGAGCACAAAAATAATCTAAGTACACAAGCAAAACCAGAAGGACTCGTGTCATGTTAAGGTGAAACTGAGCAGTTATCGTTTCTTGGCTGAGTGGAGTGGCGACATTGTTTGCAGTTAATTGTAGGAGGTGTCACGTACAGGCTGACCCAAACTCATATGAGCAGTAGGCTGCTCATAAATATAATAATTATTATAATTCATGGCCAATCATACTATCTGTTATACAAAACAGCTTATGCCACACAAAGTGAAAGAGGTATGAACTTTATCATCAGCTCTGGATTTTGGCAGCTTCAGAATTAACGAGGAACGCTCCAGTTAAGGGCTGTCGAGTAAAGTTTACGTTTTCAACAAAACCAGTTAAGATGTTTCTGAAACATTTTTGTTTCTGAAAGTTTTTGTTGCTGAAGCGTTTGTGTTCATCGCCGAAACAGAGAAATGCCTGTTTGTAAAGTTAATAAGTTAAACAAATAAAAACTTAATTATATGTTTCTTCGAATAAACTGCATGTATAGTAGATGTATGTATAGCATGACAATAATTTGTAGATTACTTGATTACTTACTTGTATAATGACATACTTTTAATTTAATTTTTAATTTTTATTATTTAGTTTTAAAATCTACAGCTGGAGTGTAGCTTTAATGGATATTTAACACCAGCAGTGTAAACTGGCTAGTAATGTTGGTTGGCATTATGCAAAAGTGACCAAACTTTTTAGTAGCCAATTTCGGAGACGGTAGCAGTTAAGTAAAGGGTGAGTTATAAACGTAGTAAACAACCCATTTTAGTTATGGGGGTTTTCCACTGACTGGCGGCTCTACTCTACTCACTTTTTCCGCTTTTCCATCAATATTGTCTGGTTCCTGGAACCCGGTTCCATTCTTGGTTCCACCTTGGTCGAGGTTCCAAGCGTGCTGAACCGATACTAAATGATGACGGGTACATATTGGAGTTACTGATTGGTGGTCGCTATGGTTACACCAGTGTTGACTGAACGTTAGCATTAGCGTTAGCCTAGTGTAGCTTCTTTAAGCCAATCATCTCTGTTTTGTGTCAAACAGCCACAAACCAAGGATAAGAAATAAAATCCTCTGGTTTCACCCCCATGCTGGAGATTGTAATGATGCGGGTTGTTTACCTCAGTTTAGAGCGCTCCGCTCACACTGCTGCTCAGTATGTTTGGTCGCTATAGCAACCAGCTGTAGTGGAAAACTGTAGGTCTAAAACCAAACTGAACAGAGTAGAACTGAACTGAACCGAACCGAGCTGGAACCAGTCAGTGGAGAACCCCCTTTAGTGTGAATGTGATGGACTGGTGATCTGTCCGGGGTGTTTCTCTCACCCTATTAGAATTTGGAAAGTGTGAGAGTGTTTTTTTTCTGAAATCTGTCTGATATAATAGAACTGGGCTCACCAAAATACCGTCCACAGCTCTGAAAACAAATTCAACTTTATCAGAATATTTATGTTCACCACAGAGGAGTGACAGCAGTGATATGGCATTCGCATAGAGAACAGCTTCGAGTTTATAATATGGGCATGATGCCAACTGTAGAACACAGTCATCCAAAATCCAATTGAATCCCATTAAATTTATAGGCATAAGAGTTAAGGGAGCAGACTGATAGATGATTTGCATGGTTAGGGTGATCGATTATGTGGATTAGGTACTAAGAACTTATGGATTTTCTTGCAAAGTCTAGATTTTAACTTAATTTCTGCAAATCTGTGGCTTCCAAACTAGTCTAGGAGAACCATCCGAGCTGCATATTTTTGGGTTTGCAGCCCCAGATAAATAATGATTTATACCAATGCAACTATAAATTCATCAGTAAAAATAATATATAAACACAGACAAAATTTCAAAAGAATAAGTCATCGTTTAATTCACACAATGCTGATAGAAGTGGGGAAAAAGTAACTTGTCCTCATCTGGTGGAAGCAGGCCTTTGAGTTTATAGGCCTGAGCAATAAATATAGAGGCATAGTATCAAAGAGGAGAGAGAAGAAAACGAACCGATGAGGCAAAAATGCAGAATAGCAGTGACTGTCCCACTGATCTTATTAATGGAGATGAAAGGCCACTGTAGTAAATCACGTGAGACATTTGTTAATGCAGCACAAGCAAAGGTCTGCCCCAAAAACATGAATTCCTTATTTTAGAGATTCGAGATTTTGTTTTAAAATTGGCAATATTATTATTTATTTTATTTTTTTTACAGTTTTATATTTTCTTTACGTATTTACTTATTTGACACCATACAGAAGATTAGCACAGTCTGAAGTGTGAACCTGGTCCTTTTTTCATGCAAATTACACCTGCAATAAACAGTCACCACTGAACAGTTAAACAGGGCATGGCTGTGATAAAGCTGTAGAATCTCTAGACTCATGAACGGAAAGCATCTACTCCCTGTCAGGGGATGTGAAGGACCTTCCTGACGAGTACGGCGAAGCCAAACTGGTGAAAAAGGGCTCATTAATAAGCCTGACGTTTATACCCGGGAATCAAATCACTGGGTTTTCGGGACCCATTTAGCCTCTAAAAGTTAAATGACCTCATTTGCCGGAGGACGACCTCCTTCAAACCGAAGATACTGGGCGCCATCTGAGGTGCCATCAAAGTCTGGTCATGTGACTGATGGTGGCATTACTACAGACGGTAAAAGCAGGGATTAAGGGCAAGTCTCAATACCACATTAGCCAGAGAGACGGGCCTGGTGGCCATAAATAACTCACAGTGGACGAGCTTAGTCCAGTAAGAAGGCTAACCTCGCTAACCCCTAGAATTCAGATTACGAATGCTTGTTCCGACTCGTAGCTTCTTTAGGCTATCACTGGCAAGTAAAAATATTTTTTTTTTTCCCCAAAAAGTGTAATAATACACTTTCTGTAGATATAAATAAATAAATTAACGCGTCTTCAAATAAGCAAATTGGCATATATATTTTAATATATAAAAAGTAGGGCTGGGCGATTTGACCTAAAATTAAAATCTCGATTAATTGAACATTTTAAGTCGATTGCGATTAATGAACGATTATTTTAATTATTTATTTATTTGCCCTCATAGTTCACTGACGAGTCGCTCAGTTGTCTCAGTTTTTGAGCTCTCCGTGCTCGACATGTCGGCAGAATAACGTAACATAATGGAGCGGGGTCACGTGACTCCACACGCGGTAGTGTTTTTAAAGGGAAAGTAATGGAAATAATCGACCTGGAAAAATGTGATCGGTTATAGGTTCTGAATGTTGATTTCGATTACTTTTCTATTAATCGCCCAGCCCTATCACAGCCAATCAAAAGTTGGCAATCAGTACTGGGATACATAGACCCCCAACCCCCCCAGGTATTCTGTACACTGCTTTTATGCCAAAACTGCCATTTTCAGTCCAAAGTGTCTGAATACCTTGACCCTGGTCAATAGCAAACCGGATGTGTTCGTTTTATTCCAGTATGTCCAGTTAACACTTCATGTCGAGCCAGTTCACGCAGGTGGCTGAAGATCAGCGTAAACCTCAGTAACTACCGTAACCTGTTATCTCTGCTGAGCTTTATTAATGCTCTGGATTCGTCTCGCATTGAATATCGTTGGTTTATTAATGTGGAAGCAGGCTCTGTTATCAAGAATCCGTCATTTGTAAATCTGTTTATTTATTTATTTATATCTGAATGTATTCATTTCGTCTCTGCTTTTTGTATGTAAAGCTAACACTTTGTCACATTGTGCTCGATGATTATTAAATGGTATATGTGCTTGTAAAAAGAATGAAATGGAATTGTTCTTATTTTCCCAACCTTCTAATGAATATCTTTTCTTGGTTGTGGCTGGGCAGGGAGGACTGCAGTACCGTTTACGCTCGCTGGCCACTTTAAGAGAATGTGTAGCTCCTTGCTGGTGAACAGGTGTAGCTCATCTGTTGTAATCTTCTGACCTTCCATTAGGGGGCAGTGTCTGACTTTTATAGATATACTGTATATATATATACACACAAAAACACACACACACACACACACACACACAACAGGGCAGAAGTTTTTTAAAAATAAATGATACTGTGCTCTTTCAAAATTTTATTATAAGAAAATATTAGAAATACCTAAAATAAATGTAACTGGCTGCTTTTGACGTGTAACAATATACTATGTGAATGCAGTTTAATCTAAAAAAATCCTCCTCCCTCTTTCACAGCAGCCTCCCAGCTCCTTTTCAAGACAAAACAGTTGTGTCTGACTTTCTGCAACAACACTGGAATGTAATTGGGTTCTTAAAATGCGTACAAAATCAGCAGTGGTACAAAATAAGTAAATAAGATGAGTGGGAAATATGCCATCAATCTAGAGGAAAGTAGGGTCAGTTCACAGGGGTGTGGGTGGAGGGATGACATTGGGATGCTCAACAAGGAGCTGCTGAATGTTGTTGGAAAAAGAACTGTATGGCCTGGTGTCCTCAGTCTGCGAAAATGACTGAATGAACTGCCTCTGGCATGTTGCAGGAAGCCTAGGCTGTTTAAAGCAAAGCTCCTTATGAAGTGGAGCTACATATATATCAGAATATTCTACCTTCTGTCCATCTTACTGCCTCCAGGAACCACCACGAGAACTTCCCCAGCCACCCTCAGGTCAAAGCAAAAGGACAGTTGGGAGATGATGACTGTAAATGAAGTGATAACCAAAACTGTACCAAGCTGCTACACTCTAACCTGAAAATATTCAGTCTGTCAAGCAACAAACGATGAGGAACCAGATCCCCTCCTCATCAGTCAGGCTGGACCTCGTTTGGAGGTCTCACACTCTGAGCTGGGACAAGATGGAACAACTCCTGAAAAGGTTGTTGGGTAGTGGACAGATATAATCCATAATAATGGCCAACAATCCCAGGAAGTTATCTGCTGAAGTATATGTGGGTGTATGTGTATTTATATATATATACATTAGTATTATTAAAACATGTATTAGTGTACTAAACACTCAACAATATCTGAATTAAACATATTTAAATTATAGCACAGTATAATGTCTGGGTAACGACGTTTCTGTCACTTTAAAAACCAATATTTTTAGAAAATGAACCCGCCCGAACAGGGACTTGAACCCTGGACCCTCAGATTAAAAGTCTGATGCTCTACCGACTGAGCTATCCGGGCTCTGACCAGCTCCTCACCCGGAGCACTCATGTAGCGCCTCCAGCCGGGGAAACGCTCCTCCAGGAGGTCTCCTGAGCCCTTCGCTTCCGGATGGTTTCCTGCTGACCTGCAGCGGCATCATGTCACGGAGCTCTTTTTGCGGGTGCAGGTTGATCTCCTCCGCGGTGAGACCATCCTCTCTCCGGGTCAGACCGGGCAGTACAGTAGAAGCATGTTTGTTTACATCGCGGAGCTCTCCACAGCGGCCTTCGCATCCTCGGTCTGGATTTTCGTTGCAGGCGGCACACAGCGCACGGACCCCGGGCAGGATCCTGGTCAGGTGCCGCTGGGAGTCCTACCGGATCTCCAGTAGTTCTGCTTTTGTTTCGAAGGTACAGAAGTTCAAGTCTGACCACAAATACGGAATAAAAAGGTGTTACAAAACTATTAATGACAATTTCTCCCAAATTCAGGTTCTTATGCTTTATATATATAGACTTCTGAGAGTTAGCTCCAAAAGCTGATAAAGACCAATATTACTGAATAAAAACAGAATATTTTAAACAAAAAAGCATGCTTACGTGTCTATATTTTAGTAATGTTTTACATTAAAATACATTTAAAAACTTCTTAGGCTGCCAAGAAGTATTGGATAAATACAGTATCCAGTATCCATTTCCCCCAAAAAGCTGTTTTCAAACAGTCCTCCCATCTTTCAAGATACATTATCAGAATATTCAGATAATCATTGGATAAAACTTAACGAACTAGTTTTGTTTCTGCTCCTGTCTACTGTATGGTGCTTTGTCCTGTAAATCACTGTACTGTTACTATTGTAGGGTTTTTTTTTTGCACTCTTCTCGTTAGTCCTGTCCTGCATTTATGTAGTCTTGTGTTGTTGCTGTTTTTGTGGATGTGTTGTACTATAGTCCTGGAGGAACATTGAAGTTAATTGTGTAGATGGTTTAAATGACAATAAATACCAACTCGACCTCCCAATCTAATCCAACTCCATTGAACCTTCTAGGGACTGGTGTAGTCGATCACATCAACAAATTGTCCATCTGTCCTCTGTCACTAAGGCAGTGCTGAAGTTTTATTTCCAGTTACCAAATATGAACTATTTTAGAGAGGTAAAATACATCAAGTACACACCAAAGGTGTAAAGGCGAAGGCTTCAACTGTATTCAGTATAGATGAACATCCATTAATGCATCAAGAAGCCTCAAATCTTACTGCTCTGCTCGATTGCTAAGATGTTTTTGCTTCTGCTGGCTCTGACCTTGGGCCTCTGCCCAGTGCATCACTCAAATACTCCCTGGCACACTCTCTGTTAAAATGTTCAATCTAGACAGATTGCCATTGTTCAAAACCCACACTCAAGCAAAAATATTGACCACAAGAAATGATAAAAGTGATATTATAATAATATTTCACATCAGGTTTTCAGGCTTTTCGTCAGAGGTTTTATGTCAGTGTGCTTGTTTTGTCACTTATAGCTTTGCTACTCAAATTTATTGTATAATAATCTGTCTGTGTTTTTATTCGTCTTCAGGTCCCAGAGTTTCCCACTTGGGAGCCTGTAGCTGAAAGCCAACTTCCCCCAGTATGTTTCTCTTTCTGTTTGATCTAGGGCTGGGCGATTAATCGAAAAGTAATCGAAATCGACATTCAGAACCGATAATCGATCCAATTTTTCCAGGTCGATTATTTCGATCACTTTCCCTTTAAAAACACTACCGCGTGTGGAGTCACGTGACCCCGCTCCGTTATGTTGCGTCATTCTGCCGACATGTTGAGCACGGAGAGCTTAAACACTGAGACAACTGAGCAACTTGTCAGTGAACTATGAGGACAAAAAAATAAAAAATAAATAAAAATAATCGTTCATTAATAGTAATCGAGTTGAAATGTTCAATTAATCGAGATTTTGATTTTAGGCCAAATCGTCAAGCCCTAGTTTGATCCATATTCTCTACAATTCCTTGCTTATTATTCTGGATGCTGATTAAGTTTTCTTTCTTTTACTAGAGTTGTATTCTGTTAGTCCAACCAAAGATAAACATTCAGATGTTTTTCTTTTTTCTGCAGCCTACTAAAGTCTCCTCAGACCTTGTGGACAAGCTGGAGAGACTCGCTCTGGTGGACTTCGGCAACCAGGAAGGCGTAGACTGTCTGGAGAAAGCGATCCGGTTCGCCGATCAGCTTCACGTGGTCAACACAGATGGTGTAGAGCCAATGGACTCTGTGCTTGAAGACAGGTGAGGTGTATCATGAGTTCGTTGGATAAGAACGTCATTGGGTTTGGTGTGAAATGTAACTCTAATGTCTTTGCGGTGCTGATAAATGGTCACAAACATAATGTCTACAGAGCACATTTACTGTAGACCCAGTGAACCTACACATGTGTGAGTGTTTATATCAACTAAATCACTTTTCTTTGGGGACTATTTTACCTCACGACACCCTGCATGTATCCCACCACCATGAACGGGTTTAGTTTTAGGACCAAAATCTTCTCAGATCTCTGGTAGAACAACGTCTCAGGCGTCAGGCGGCGCCACCAGAACCATCTGATGAAGAACTTTCTGTGAGGAGCTTTTAGAGGCAGACGCCTGGTTCCATTCACCTCCACTGTTTTCTTTTTGTTAAATGACTCTGTGTACATTTTCTCTACTTCATTTGTTTTTCACAAAGCCAAAACATTTTCTTTAACATGACAGCAGCTAAAACAATGTCTGTGTGGATGTGAGGCTCTTAAGCAAACATGAGGCTCTTAAGCAAACATAAGGCTCCAAGCCATATATGCCAAACTGGTTCTTTCCGTGCCACAGCCCTGCAGACACTCAAATTCATCTGAAGAGTTGAATCAGCTGTTTAGTGACTGCTGGAGTTTGCACCGCTGTGGTGCCCCAGGATATGAGCTCTAAGGGCTTTGCTGGAAACCCCCTGTCACACAGCGAAGTCCGCTGAGGGTTCTTGTCTCATCTTCATTTGACCTGAATTGTACTAACAGCCATTTTCAAACCACAAGCTCCTCTGGCAGATGCTTTTTTTCTGAAAACCAAAACATCCTGTTCCGCCTTGTTCCCTTAGTGTTTCATTCGACTGTAATGTTCTTGCATCATCTGATTGATAGATGAGGTCATGATCATCATCTTGTGCCTCTACTTCCTTCCCTTCCTTTATATGTGAGTCTTCCCTGAAATTCTGCATAAAGAATATGTTCTAATGTCTCTGAACGTACCAAATGTCCAGAACCATTCATCTGAAACCAAGCCAGTTTGGTTTCCTCTATTCTTCTGGGTTTTTTACACACCTGTGATATGATCCGTTTTTCAGATACGGCATTAGTTATTGCCTGTAAACTGACTGCAAATTATGCATTCCAAAGGAACGTTAAAACATCAGGTTGCTTTCTAGTATTATAATGTTATTTTGTTTCGACATAGTTCCTTCCTTAACAACAAGACTGAAGGGAGAGTAAAAAGTGTAAACTTGGTTGCATAGAGGATGGATAATTTGCCATGAAAAGTAATTCTATGCGATATATGCCCTTTCAGAATACATAGCATATCACAGATGTTTAAAATCACAAAAGAATCGTGTCTTGATAGAATCATGGAGTCTCAGCTGGTTCTGGTGTTTTCTAGAATGCTAACATCTCTAGGCTAATATCCACAACAACATGACAAGCATCAGCATTGTTACTCTGCTCTGGTTATTTTCTTATACATGTGTATGTCTGCCATCTCCTACCAGAACTTTGTATCTGAGAGAAGACACGGTGAGGGAAGGAGACTGTGCAGAGGAACTTCTACAGCTCTCCAAGAACACAGTGGAGGAGTACTTTGTAGCGCCTCCAGGTTCGTCTACTTTTAAAGACAAAATCCTCTCTTTGCTGTTCTTCAGGGTTCTGGGTTAATGGCTATTGATCATCGTGATCTAATTATACGTGGGTCAACCATGCGAAGACTTCAGGCTAACCATAGCAATCAAGTGTAGTAGTAAAACAGCCAGCTAGCTCCCAAACAAGCTCCAGCTGTCCACAATCAGGGAAGGAGCGCCTGTTCGTAGGGGAAAAAACAATCCCTGCATCCGAAATCGCATACTTCCCTACTATATAGTCTGCGAAAAACAGTATGGAAGACGAGTAGTGTGTCTGAATTCATAGTATTGGAAAAACAGTAGGCGAAAAACTGCTTCCGGACGAATTCTGTAGTAGGCGTTCGATGGGCACTGCGCTATCCCATAAGGCAGCAGGAGAGGCGACGT
The DNA here is from genome assembly GCA_037974465.1 of Brachypetersius altus. Lineage (NCBI taxonomy): Eukaryota > Metazoa > Chordata > Actinopteri > Characiformes > Alestidae > Brachypetersius > Brachypetersius altus. The sequence goes on along the minus strand of JBBPDB010043281.1, from coordinate 208 downwards.
CATATTTGAAAAATGGCGGAAAGCGGAGACGCGGCTCTTTTCAAGTGTAAGTACTTTAAGGAAAACGTTAAATTACACGTTAGTTTTGGTTAAATCACACTTGTGAGAAAATGCCGCGGTAAAAAATAGCGCGCTGTTGTGACGACACACGACACGTGACAACATCAACACAGCGGATGTAGTGCGTCCGAATTCCATTCATACTGCC
>JBBPDB010043272.1:0-11289 GCA_037974465.1 Brachypetersius altus | reverse complement strand
ATCGAGACCTCGGATTCGTGAGTCATTTAATGGATCCGGGTGATTCACCCGGATGAGTCGTGAATCGCTCAGCTCTATGTGTGACTGACTTTTGCCAGTTGGAGGAGCAGTTCACCTGTGTTGTCGTCTTGAAAATTGTAGAGAAACTGGCAAGATTTAGGAAAGCTTGAGAATAATTAGGTTGTCTTTACTGTCTCATTCATGCACTGGGTTCAATATTTAAATAAAGTGAGTTAATGTTGTTTGATAGTTGCAATATTAAGCATTAAAGGCACATAAGGGCTAATTAATGTTAAATTAGTAGTGTTATTCCAACATGAAAATAATTTGTTAACATGTAGCATTTTCTCAATAATTCTGAGTACATGTGACTGCTCATGTATATGTTAAGGTACATTTTACTTGATTCTCATAAGTAAGTTGCACTCAATTACAGCATTAAAATGTATTCAAAAAAATTTTGTGCAAATTGTTACTAAAGTTTTTCTTTGAGTGCAGCACTGGAGGAGGCTGAGGTAAGACTTTAATATTACATTTGCTCATACAGTTCATTAACGGAGAAGTTAAAAAAAATATAACACAAAGTCAGCATCTCTAATTTTGTGGTTCATTGCTGTCTTTTCAGACTGAGGAAGATCGTAAGAAGGGGTGCTATGGGTGCTGCAGCCCTGCTGTGGCGATGTGTGCAAAACCAAAAAAGTATGGTTTGCATACAGGCGTCTGTGGAAGAAGTTTGGATGCGAGATTTAAAGCTGTAAATTAAAAGACGCTAGTTAAGTTGAACCAGCTTAAAAATTTAGGGCAACCAGCTGCAAAGGTCTTTGACTTTACTGAACTTCAGGTCTGTAGTTGTGCCTATTTGTTTGCTAAAGTTCACTCAACCCCTTTTTAACTTTAAACAAACTCATGATGACTAGTTAGATGTACTTACTGGGGAAGGTTAGATGTACTTACTGAGGGAGGTATACCTAACTTAAGCCAGCAGTTTCAATCAACTTTCTACAAGGATTTGGTCTGACTTTAACCAATGGAAGTGGAGTAAACTCAAAATTGCTTTGCATTGTTCATACATTGAAGTGCAAATAGTTTCGACAAAAGTTCAGCGAACTGCACTGATGAAGGGTGTTTACATTATCCCTAAGTCTCTCTTGTCATTTACCTAATCTGCATATTTTGATCATTTTATTTCTTGCACTGTGTCAGTTCTTTATTCTAAACTTTTCTGGTTTTGAATGGCCTTGCACATTAGTACTGAGTTCTCTGAGATTTTGTTGGGTTTTTTTTTTTTGCATATATTGAATATATTGTGCCTGGTAATTGTTTACAGGTTTTATACAAAGGACTGTGAAGATTCTGATGCTGGTATGTTGTAAGACAGAATTATATTTTGCATTATTAATAAACAACACATCAAAACCAGATTTTATTGCACGTCTTTAAAATGTGGAAAAATATCCCCAAAAAATCTAAATCGCTTAACTGAACATGAATTATTCATATTCACATAAATAAATAAGAAATAAAAATATTATTTAACTTAGTTGATGTAAATCAGCTAGTTCAATTTTATCTGATAAATAGCTGGTCTACTTAAATCATTTTATATTCTATGAATAAACATAATTTGGTTCATATTAACAACACTAAACTGTGTTATACCGATGTGCTTGAGTTCACCCACTTTTTTTTTAGTGCAGATGAACAAAAATGCAATACCATTTGGTTTGCAAACACTTTAACGTAGATAATTTAACATAACTTTACCCCTCCCGGATGACAACCGAGACGTAGAACCATTATAACCTTTTATCTCCCGGACGACAACTGAGATTTAGAGGTCTGTGCGCCGGAGCAAGTGTCCGTTAGAGTGAGGTGAAGTGGTCAAGGACAAAAACATCAACAGACATAAAAAAAAATAGTGTGGTGATCTTAGTTGTGGTGTTTTTATTATTTAAATTATGTTATATAGTATATTGAATTGTTATTGTTCTGTTCTTTTACACGTTTTTATCAAAGTTAAGATTAAAGTATGGAGAGTTTGAGAGGGGCGTGTGTATGAATGTGTGTGTGATAGAGGAGTGAGTGAGTGCTGGGCTGGTCAGACCTGGTTCAGGTATTAGCAGAGTGAGTTGTGGCCATACAGCAACTTTAATAAAAATCCCAGGGAAAAATCGTCTACAGGCAACACTCTATGGTGGCCAGTAGATGGTGGTAAAGGCACTTTAACTAATCAGTAGTAACTGCTAGATGCTGTTGTGGGTATAACACAATCTCTGACGGCCTGGTGGTTGCCCTTGCAATCAGATACTTGTGGGTTCCATTCCCAGCAGTGCTTCTGCCATCACTGAGGTACCGCCCCAGTTGCTGTCCCACTACTCCTTGGGTTGCAACCTCGTTGGTGAAAGAAGTTGTGTTCGTGTGTGACTATAAGGGGCCGCTTTACTTTGATAAGGGGTAATAATGCCACTTCACCACACGGTGCAATCCTGTGGTCTCCATCAGATCCTCTTTCAGTCACAAATAAATAGTAGCATTTACTTTTCTTTTCATGCAGTAGCTGCGTAACATCGGCCTCTTTTTTTAAGGTTGATAGTTTTACAGATCATCATTAGTATTAAACAGTTTCGAGGCAGCACAGCCAGGCATGCACACGTAAGTCTGTAAGCCAATCATGAATGAGAATGAAAATTATATAGGTAAAGTGACCTAGATTTGAATGCAGCATTCAAGTGCAACATATGCAGCGATTCATTTTACATGAGACTTCTGTGAATTTGATATTGAGCATCTGGGAGGAGGAGGAGGAGAAGGGGAGGAGAGAGGAGGGGAGGAGAGAGAAGGGGCCTCTTCCTGAGGCTACAAACAGTAGGAATCTGCCTTTGTTTATACATTAATTATTAAAAACGAACAGACTAAAGATATATGGACAGCTCTGTTGAAAAACACTCCTCAGTGCAACACACCTTATGGCTTTCAATCTTGGAACTAGGTCAGTGTGTAAACCCTAGTTTTGGCTCAACTGTATACACTGAAAAAATACATCTAAATAAAATCTATGATACCAACAATTAAAAATGTATTTGTATCTTTACAATACGTTGTATCTTGTTTTTAATGAATGCTTTGTTCAAAAGAAGCATGCATTACTTTTGTTATTTTGTAATCCTAAGCAACCTTCTTAAGTACACACACAAAATATACAATTCTCTTATTAAATCTGCTCTGATAGTAATGTCACTACAACACTACTCTTAATGATTACAATTAAAGACAACTGAACCCTTAAAGGCTCTAAAATTCTCATTACTTAAATAGTGAAATCTAATCAGAGAGTATGGAAAATGTGCTTAGACTTGTCCCAAACAATGGTACCCAAAAGTGTTTTTTAAACCACAGCCCAATATCTGTTCTCAAAGTTACCCTTCAAAATAAGAATATTTCATATTTATCCATAATTTTAAGCATCCATGTACAGTTTACCAGGCAGTTTACCAGCATTATAATTAGGGCTGGGCGATTAATCGAAAAGTAATCGAAATCGACATTCAGAACCTATAATTCCAGGTTGATTATTTCGATTATTTTCCCTTTAAAAACACTACCGCGTGTGGAGTCACGTGACCCCGCTCCACTATGTTACGTTATTCTGCCGACATGTCGAGCATGGAGAGTTTAAACACTGAGACAACTGAGAAACTTGTCAGTGAACTATGAGGGCAAAAAAACCCAACAAATAAAATAATCGTTTATTAATCGTAAACAAGTTCAAATGTTCAATTAATCGAGATTTTGATTTTAGGCCAAATCACCCAGCCCTAATTATAATCGTGAAGTGGACACTCATCCACTCCCTTGTTGTTGTCATAGGCTACAGAAACCAGAACTGATACATTCTCTTTAAATAAGCTACATCTTTATGAGTTTGAGTAAATATGTTTTGTCTATTTTATGAGTTCTTTTGTTTAGTGATGAAAATGTATTTTATTTATCATGAAAAGCAGCCCTGAAGATGACACACAGGTTCATTTAGCTCATTCATAACCAATTTAGGTTAATAATAGCTGGATTAAGTCATTTGAGGGTTTAGTAAGCAAATCAGTTGATGCCTATGTTTGAAATGAGTGCCAGCTTTTAAATATTATAAAGCATATACTCTATTTATACGATATAAAAATATTGGGATGCCTGACTATTACACCAGCAGAGACTTGATACAAAGAAAGTACTTTCACATTTGTGTTTAGAAAGTGACAGCAAAGTACAGTGTAGTACACAGTCAGATTTCCTGTTATTGACAGTGAAGTCTAATTATGTTCTGTTATTTTAGATACAGGCCACTTGTTTGTGTGGCTATTTCTTAGGAGCAGAAATACCTTTGGGTTTTTGGGCTGTCTGACCACTACTAAGGGATGTGACTGGGATAAAGAAACAATTGCATTGAATTAATCTGTTAATACAAGTGACGAAACTCTCCTGTATATTACTGCAATACTTTCTGTAGGACAGCACATGACATAAACACCCTGTGTATTATCTCACGGTGTGTTGCTCTCAATGATAAACAAACATGCCATATTCTGATATACAATGCAAACTTCATTTTCTGCAAAGCAGTGACTTTATGGTATTTTCCATAAGATTTATAAGGTTTTAACAAACACCTACTGTTATAAACATCTACTGCAACTTTACAAATGAAGACCCGTTTAGATCTTATCCGCCTGCCAACTAGATCTTCCTTAGCCACAAAATACAGCAAAGCTGTGTTTCAGTTGTGGTCAAGTCGTGTTTTGTGTGATCTCATATCTGTGTCTAAATCTGACTGGTTGTCATAGCGTTGTTTTGTTTGAAAAACAATCATCACACTATCAACATTGGGAACCACTGCTTATGCGGTTTGCAGCTCATAGTTTTATTTAAAAAAGGTGTGTTGGCACTTACTGGAATAACTATGACTAATAAATGCTTACTGAAACTGAGCAGCTTTCAGCAGGCTTTCCTGTGAAAGCGGAAAAACAGATGCTTTTAAAACACATGCTAAGCACATGCTGGGTGTTGTAAGGCCAAATAGTCCCTAAAGACGGACATATAAGTCATATTGGACATATTTTTAGATTTATATTTTACCATTATTATTAACATGTATTGTTCTAGAGACCCCTGTAGGTTAAAATATAGTGGCTTGCAAAGGTATTCACCCCCTTGAAAGTCATCATAGTTTTCTAGATTACAAAGATTTGTACACATATTTGTACACACCATTCAGTACGTTTAATGGAAACTTCTATGCTGTAACAAAATCAGAATAAAACACTGGAGCTGAATCACGCAAGGTAGATCTTCAGGAGCAGGGTCGGGATTAGATAATATAGAAATTAAATTTGACAAAACAGTATTGACTTTTACTTCAAAAGGCTGCACACTAGATAAAGCCAGAAAACGTATTTTCTTTCATTTAACCAGACACTTTTAGAACTGAGACCATGTTCAATAGACTGAAACACAAAAGGTTTAGTGTGAAAGGAATGGTTATACAGAAAAGAATCTCTGCTGTTACCTGTGGCACAGAACCTGCATCATGGACATAACAACAAGCATCCCAAACCATGCAAAAATGCGTGAACACAGCTGAAGAGAGTCCAAAAACAATGAGTGTGTGTGGAGAAACTCAGTAGGAGGAGTGCTCTGTGATTCTTTTTTTTTTTTGGATCTTTATAATTCAAACTGTTTTTGATGACAGAAAGATGGCCATTATGAAAAATGTGGCAATATCTTTTGTTTGGCTTCAAAACAGTGGTCCTATGTTACAGTGAGATAAGGATTCAAAGATGGCCAGTGTCGTTGTCTTGAAGCCAAAGACACCCTAAGATAGTGCCAGAAATTTAGCATGACCATCTCACAGTGTGACTGCTGTTACAGCCTACAACTATCCATCAATCGACAGGAATGCAGCATGGGTTCATATCTCACTTAGCTTCATTGTTTGCCGCTATAGCAGTGCAGTATAATGATGCAGGCTGATGTTTTATTTTTGTATATTGTGGCTTATGACAAGGGTTATTTATATTGGGTAGGTGTTAATATATATGTGTGTGTGTGTGTGTGTGTGTGTCTGTTTGAACTCTCACAGTTTACAGACACATTCACTAAACTTAAATATACAGCTTGACACATTTTTAAAACGTGCAGAAGATTATGTTGTACTGCATGTGCATTCTCAGTATGTGTTTCTACTGTTCAAGTCTCTCATGTTTAGGCCCAAGATAGATCAGATGGTGGGAATGCTTAAATGTCTAATATCTTACTTTTTTGCATTTCATTTTTAAATGCTGATGTCTACACAAGTGCCAGAGACACTCATAAATGACTTTACATTTATGAATGACATTTTCTTAAGAATACAAACTGGATGTTTCTGTGCCTTTTAAACTGATATATGAACTTTTTTCGTATATCTTGGTTTCTTGTAATGTTTGCCCTGTCTTTTCACATAATTCTTAGCTTTTGTATGGTCTCCTGGGGGGTATTCCAGAAAGCTGGGTTAACTTACCATTTGGTAAATCCTAACCTCTGGGTTGATTAACCCCAAACCCGCATACCATGAATATGTCGGTTCCAAAACACCGGAGAAGAGTAAATTTGGTTACCCAGAGTTTCACTCCTCAGGGGCCCTCCCCCCACTTGGGGCCATGGTAATTTAGTCCCATTTTTCAGCCAACTATGACGCCCCTAGTTGGATGCAATAATCTCCCTGAACCCAAACTACATTCCGTTTCCTTACACAAGTCCGGCAAAAGGAGTAGATGGGATTTCATGCCATCGCTGAATTTCCTAATGTTCTAGTGCTATAGGAGCAGCAGACTTCATCCAAACGTCGATAAAAGCACCATCCCAGAACGAATATAATTACGTGAATAGGAAAGGGTTTCATTCCCAGCTTCTGCTTCTGTAACAAGCAAACAATCTCCGTCTCGGAAACGTTTCTTTTCTTTGCGGGCTTCTCCATTATTCCAGCAAGAAATGGTTACAATACCCATACGGTAATTGTACTTCTGAACTGCTGACACAACAGCAAACACTCACCGCAACTACGGGACTCGCACAATGTCACTTTAAACAAAGCCACTTTAAACCGTCACTGCACAGTTTTGCACTCCACATTCTCCTCACTGCATCATTATGCACTGGGCGCTTGTAAACTAAACACTTGTTATGTAAAGCTGAGGGAACACGAGCCTAAGAATTTAATTATAGACAGCGGCGCAAAAATGGGATATGCAGTAGATGCGGTGCATATTGGCGCACCGCGAGGGGGGTGCCAAAACAAGGGAGGGACAGAAAAAATATCATTGGCATTTATGTTTTAAAACTGTTCTTGTGCTTTAAAATTATGACTATGCTCTAAATATGCTGTTTAAAATATTTAAGAAACATAGGGCCTGGCCATTGGCAGTATACCCACCAAAAAGTGAGTAGTTGCACCCCTAATTACAGATAAGGAAACTTGAAACTCAAATTCGTCTGAGCTGCTTGAGCACAGAGATTTAGGAAGTGTGGGATTTATCATTGCCGATCACTTACTGGTGTGTGATAAATCTCACTTTTTCTGTTCTTATATCTATGCACTCTTGATAAATGATGCTGCATGTCTTTTATTTACCAAAAAAGATCAGTACAAAGCACATCTATAATATAGTACAGACCTTTTATAAAGAATAAAATCCCATCTATGTGATACAAAATCAATAACTATGATTTTGTCGAAGTCAATCATAGAAATTGTGAATGCATCAAAACAGCACTCAAACCCAATAAATCTGCTGCACAAAATGCACATGATGAAAAACATTAACTGCTCATCAATATCAGATCTGCACCAAAGTTGGTTTAAGCTGCTAAAACCTGCATTTTCTCCTCTGCCTTCTGCACTTCCATTGCATTTGATCTTTTTGTTGATTTTCTATGCATTCTTTTGTTACTACTAGTGTTGTCAAAATACCCGGTACTTCGGTAACAAGTTGGTACTAAAAAATGTAAATGTTACGGTACGAGGTTTTCTGAAGTACCGGTGGTACAGAGCACCCGGTCAGTCCAGACATGGTGACCGGCGGCGCTGCTGATGAGGCGGCTCTGAATCCGCTCGTTGTAAAGAAAGGAGGAAAGTGCCACGTGTGGAAGTATTTCTTTTTTGTGGCTGATCACCAGAAACCCACTTGCAAGCAGCGTCATCGAGGTTTCAATGTCAAAAGGAGGAAATACATCGAAACCATTAAAACACCTCAAAGACCGTCACCCAGGTTTAATGAAAGAATTCAAGCGGGCAAGTTTGAATTTTATTTTATATTTAGAGCTTTTGTTACAAAAAATATACCCTATAGTAATTTGAATGTCAGACTGAAATAAACATTGCCATTTGCTTAGTTAATCATTAGTATAAGCGTGGCTAATGCTAAAGCAAGTATCAGAATAAAGTTTCTTTATTAACTGTTTAATGCTCCTGTAGTGTCTAAAACAGGACACAATAGCGTACTATTTTTACACACCAGAGGCTTTTAAATGACCTGTGTAGCCAAAATATGTGTGTTAGAGAGCAAATGTATGGTTTGTTTGTATCTTTAAAATAGGTCCATCAGAAAAGCAGTTCTAGGTTATGAAATATGGTTTGTGCAGTTTGATTAAATAAAAGTCAAGTCAAATACAGTCCTGTATAGTTTGGTAAGGCTTTACAATAAGATACTATTCATTTACATGACTTCAGGTGTTATCTAACATCAAGTTACAGTGAGTGAACATTAAGTACCGGGTCTTTTGACAACACTGTCAAAAAATGTTTACGTTTATAAATAAGAAGTGTGCTATTCAGTCGTTTGTTTAATTATTGTTTGTTATTAATAGAAATAGCTTGTTGTTTAATTCATGTTTTTGTGTTTTGCTTTGGTACCGAATTTGGTACTGAGAACTGGGCATTTTCACTGGCATTGGTAACGAATACCGAAATTTTGGTACCATAACAACACTGATTACTACTGTATGTTTCCTACTATATTTATGCTTAATACTTTTATTTTATTCTTGTATAGGAAATTGAATAAAAAACTTGACTACTACATAATGGCAAACGTTTCTCATACATTTTCCCATTTCTGCATCCAACAAATCATTCAAACAGACATTTTACATGATAACACGTGTATTTGTACATAACATACATTACATAATGACAGTAAAATATTTATATGACTGCAACACATCCCTAATCATGATTTGTTCAGTAAAGCTGTTGTTTTAGTTTCACAACTTTATAACTCATCAAGTATTAATTGTCCCCAATATTCATATTCAGTACTATGGCACTGAAACCATAGCAACCACAGCTTCTGCATAATCATCCTGTCAAACAAGTGACATCAATCTCTCTGACGAGGACATATTTATCTGGTCTGCAGTCAGACAGTAACTGGAGGAAACGAAAGTAACATAAGATTTGCTCTGGTTTCGCTCCAGTGTGAGTGCACTGGTGTATCCTACAGCTTCGCCCACACTGAGCAGTGATACTCTCAAGTGTGCATGAACTGGTGTTTTCTGAGTGCACTATTAACTCTGAAACTTTTCCCACACTCTGAGCAGTGATACGGTTTCTCTCCAGTGTGAATGAGCTGATGTTTTCTGAGTACAGTACTCTGGCTAAAACTCTTCCCACACTCTGAGCAGTGATACGGTTTCTCTCCAGTGTGAATACGCTGGTGCTTTCTGAGATCACAGTTCTCGCTAAAACGCCTCCCACACTCTGAGCAATCATATGGCTTCTCTCCCGTGTGGATACGCTGGTGTGAGCGGAGACGACTCGGTGTAGTAAATCTCTTCTTACACACTGTGCATTCATGCGGTTTCTCTCCAGTGTGAATTCGCTGGTGTCTTCTGAGTGCACTACTCTGTCTAAAACTCTTCCCGCAATCTGGGCAGTGATACGGTTTTACTTCAGCGTGAATACGCTGGTGACATTTGAGGTTCCCATACTCTCTAAAACTCTGTCCACACTCTGAGCAGTGATATGGTTTCTCTCCAGTGTGAATGAGCTGATGTGATCTGAGATTACTCATCCCAGTAAAACTCTTCCCACACTCTGAGCAGTGATATGGTTTCTCTCCTGTGTGAATACGCTGGTGTTTTCTGAGTACACTATTCAGTCTAAAACTCTTCCCACAATCTGAGCAGTGATATGGTTTCAAGCCCGTGTGAATGAGCTGATGTGATCGGAGATTACTCATCCCAGTAAAACTCCGCCCACACTCTGAGCAGTGATATGGTTTCTCTCCAGTGTGAATACGCTGGTGTTTTCTGAGTGCACTACTCTGTCTAAAACTCTGTCCACACTCTGAGCAGTGATATGGTTTCTCTCCAGTGTGAATGAGCTGATGGGATCGGAGATAACTCATCCCAGTAAAACTCTTCCCACACTCTGAGCATTCGTACGGTTTCTCTCCCATGAGATTACACTTGTGTCTTTGGAGTGCACTATGCTGTCTAATACTCTTCCCACAGTGTGAGCAGTGGTGAGTCCTTCTTTTTCCTTTCTTTGTTTGTGTTGGCCCATGAGATGAAGTGTTGATAACAAGGGTAGCAGAGGACATTTTCTGAGGACTGGAGATTCTTGACACCACATTCTCACATTTAACCTCTCCTGAGATCAGCACAGTCACATCTTCCTCTTTAGCCTTCCACAAATCCCTCACAGTTGCTTTCATGGATGTAGATGTAGAAGTAAATTGTGATTGTGGAAGTGGGTGTGCGGAAGCAGAAGGAGAAGACTTGCAGGTGGTCATTCTTTCTGTGAGACAAATATTAAAAAAGGAAAGTTCAAGTCAAGTAGGTTTATTGTTTTCAGCCGAATACACAGCAAAAAGAAACAACATTCCTTATGGGCCACAGTGTTCCTCCAGAACCATGGTGCAACACAAGAACAAAAACAAACACCACAAGATTCCATATGTGCAGGCAGGACAAAATACAGTGTACAAAGAGAGCAGGAGAGAGACAGCTAGAAAAACACGGAACAACAGAATGAGACAAAATTCAGTGCAGTCCACATTTATATGAATACAATATGACACTGTACACTAGCAATAGAATCAACTGCGCAACATTCAAAATAGAGGTACAAAAGCTATAAATAATTGTGTAAATAACAGCAGCATCAGGACAGAGAATGTGTAGTAGAGCCCGACCGATATATCGGCAGGCCGATATTATCGGCCGATATTAGTCATTTTCCAAACTATCGGTATCGGC
>JBBPDB010043200.1:0-11291 GCA_037974465.1 Brachypetersius altus | reverse complement strand
TGTGTGTAAGTGTGTGTGTGTGTGTATAGTGTGTGTGTGAGTGAGTGTGTGTGTGTATAGTGTGTGTGTGTGTGTGTGTGTGCGTGTGTGTATAGTGTGTGTGTGTATGTGTGTGTATAGTGTGTGTGTGAGTGACTGAGTGTGTGTGTGTGTGTGTGTGTGTATAGTGTGTGTGTGTGTGTATAGTGTGCGTGTGTGTGTGAGTGTGTGTGAGTGTGAGTGAGTATGTGTGGGTGAGTGTGAGTGTATAGTGTGTGTGTGTATGTGTGTGTATAGTGTGTGTGTGAGTGAGTGAGTGTGTGTGTGTGTGTGTGTATAGTGTGTGTGTATACATAAGCATTGCCACATTTTTTCAGCTCCATGTATAGTTCTACACATACTTTATATACAGTAAGTATCTACACAGATACATAGATTATTGGCACAGATAGGTCTAGGTATATTAGTACATGTATATATATATATATGTGTGTATATTAGTTCAAGGTGGTGGAATATAACATTAACCACATGCCCTTAAGCAAAGTCCTGGTGATGTAGATGCTCTGAAGTATCTTCCAGTATGAATCTACTGATGAAAGCCATTCCTCTCCAGGTTGAAGGCTTACAGAGCTGCCCCCAGGTGGAACCGGGCCTTTAGCCGGATAGCTCCAGCTTTCACTATTTCTGTGCATGTTCTGTACTCAAGTGCTGTAAATAAGTAAGTCTTCTGTGACCAAAAGAACAGGATCCGGCTTGTGTGTACCATGAACACCGACACCAAAGGCTTTTCCAGCAGTGGACCTTTGGCCCTGGAGAAAACAAGCTGCACTATTCCTGCTCACAAGGGAAGTTGCGACATTTGTTTTCGCTGAAATGCTGCACTCCTTCTTGAGGCTGATTTACTTGTTTTTATCTTGGAATTCGGCTTAAAGCTACAGAAATGAATCCCCAGTGATTCCTAAACATGCACTGATCCTAACGGTCATACGTTACTTTGCTTTTGTATCATACAGTACACTTTTGTATCATACAGTACACTTTTGTATCATACACTTAATTTTATTATGCTATACATTTCCATTCAATCAAATGTGTTGTGTGTCCATATGTAGGCCAAGCTCAACATAAAACACCATTGAAATGAATACAGTACTTTAAGTGCATTATTTTATGATATTTTGGATCACAGTGTTTATAGACTGGTGCAATTAAAGCTCCAAACCTCATCAGCTTCATATTCACTGACTTGTTAATGAACTGACCTTTGACCCTCTCTGTCAGCCTTTGAGCAAAGCAAGGGCAAAGGGCACTGCACTGGTATTTCACATGCAACAGATGCAGTACTTAGTAGTATTGATCTTTTATAGGGAAACCCCAAACACTACTAGCAATAATACATTGTAATACACAATACTATACAAACACATTGTTCAACTTAAAGGGCCCATATTCTGCATTTTTTGGGTTTATGCATTAAATCAATCATAATATAGCTTTGCATGACCATGTCCATTTTCTAACCTCTCTTTATGCTTAAGAATAAAAGATTGTATTTTATGGTCCCTTTATTCTTGCTGAATATCTGGAAATGTGTTGTTTTTGTGACATCACAACAGCAAGGGCTGTTTTTGTTGTTCAGTTTCCATATATGAACTGTGTGGACCGGAGAGTGTACCATATGCTATACTATACTAGTAATACTGTTATCTACTGTATATATTTTTTATTTACTACAAAAGGAGAAAATGAAACTTTAAAATGACATGAAATATAAAAATGTAAAGTAAAATAAAGGAGGCGGGTCTTCCAAATCTTTTAATATATGCTTTCTTTTTCAGTGAGATGCCCTTATGTAGAATAACATGATTGATGCTGTTAAAACCATTCAAATTAAAAAAAAAAAGTGGAATATTAGAACAAACACCTACAGTCTCTGCTGACTAAGCCATCTTTGTGTGCTCCCATCGCACGGCCTGCGCCGGGTCAAAGTCATGGACTTCTTCCAAATGGCTTTATAACAAACTTTGGGCTATGAAACAGCCATTGTGTGCCTGACAGGCGTTGCAATTAAGAGAGTTACGCTTGATTAACATGGTGCAATGGATTTTTGTACCGGAAAGCAGGGGGTTTCGGCCTTGTTATTCCACTCGAAACAAAACAGGAGCCTCATCAACTCTGGAAAAAATAAAACACATTAATAGTCCAGTCCTTTAAGGTCACTGGCCAGGTAGTGCAGGAAAGTGCAACAGCTCTGATAGGTGACTTTTAACAAGGGAACACTCAACGAAGCTAACGATCATCTGTCAAAACCAGCGCCAGACAGTAGGAAAGGGCTACAGCCCTGGTTAGAACTTTTAGTCAGGAAAGCATGTCAAGTGTTGCAAAATAATGTATGAGTCTACAGCTAGCAATGAGACTACACCTTTACCTAGCACACATTTATGCCACTTTCCTTACCTTCGCAGCTCCATACCCTAACGGTTCCTTGCCATGTTCCTTACCCTGACACTTCCTAACATTTTCAGTTCCTTACCTTCTCAGTTCCTTGCCATGTTCCTTACCCTCTCTGTTTCTTACATTCTCAGTTCCTTGCCATGTTCTTTACCCTGAAAGTTCCTTGTCATGTTCCTTACCCTCTCAGTTTCCTGCCACGTTCCTTACCCTCTTAGGTTCTTGTCTTGCTCTTTAGCCTCCCCATTTCTTTGCCACGTTCCGTACCTTCTCAGTTCCTTACCCTCTCAGTTCTTTGTCTCAATTACTTACCCTCTCAGTTCCTTGCCAAGAGCCGAATTGAGGAAAGTTAACTTGCAAGGTGGTTTTGCTTGGCTATTATACTATACAATATAGACATTCTCTCCATTTTTATGACCTCCATGTTTATATTCTTACGTATTTTTTATTATATTTAATTAATAATAAAATGTCTACTTCCGTACAAATTTCTCCTTACACTTTCTACTTACAAACCCATTGTGAGTCTCAAATCTTTATTGAGTGAAAAACAATTCAATGTAATGTAAGATCATTTATTTCAAAGGCCATGGGGGACCTTGGGGTATTCAAGTAGAAGCACAAGGCTACCTGAGATGTCCATGACCTGATTGTCAGTCTCTTGTTAAAGGAGCTAAAGGAGCTTGGGGAATAAACTGAGGCTGGCACACTTTGTGAGAACCATTAGGCATGAGTAAAGAGAGAGAGAGGAAAGAGGCTTGCCTGACAACACTAATGGGGACCAAGCCCAATGGAAGTAAAGACTGGCCAGCCATTGTCCTGAAGAACAGCTATCTTTGTGCACAGAGCACAATGAACACTCTTGGGAGGTGTGAGAAGATGCTGCTGCTTGCACACAAGAGAATTATTGCAGGAAAAGGTGAGTAGGACGGAGCAGCTTGTTCTGCCGTTCTTTTTTTTCTTTTTCTTTTTCCTGGACTGGAGGCACAAAAGCACCTTGTTCTCCTAAAGAGCGAGACTACAGTTCCCTGCCTCTCTCCCACACACATTATCCCTCATTCATTTATGCCAAATTCAATCTCTTCCTTCAACCAAGCAAGACCCAACATCAATTACCTATTTTACATCCTGCCAATTAAAGCGGATCGGCCGGTTAATGCCACATTCGCTTAGCCTGAAGGGCTAAAATGAGCACGTAATCTAAAAGTGACAGTGGAAAGATCTCATCTCTGTTGGTAACTAGAGTTGAGCAACGTTACGAAAAATAATACCCACTTTCTTGATGATCATTTTCTCTAGATTGACGTGGTAAACAGTAATGCTGCCTTGCGTGAAACCACACAATTGTAGCAGCTTTAGTAACTAAATTTCACTTGCACTTCATAAAATAAAACCTTCAGTTAGCTCCAGTTAGCAGTAAGGAAGCTATTGGGCTGCTTCGCTAGCATTAATTCTGCTTTGCTAGCCTGCTATATCGTGATCTGCATGACTAGGTTGTACATTTTCTTCTCTTGTGTAAAAAAGATATGAAGATGTAAATGTAAGTTAAATAACATAGTGCTTATTGTTTAACCTTTAGAACTCAGCATGTATCAGTGGACTCTGATTCAGTAAATATAACCGGTGTTTACCCTCAGAACTCAGAGTGTATCAGTAAACCCTGATTTCAGTAAATGTACTGTATGTCCCATATGAAAATACACTGTAAAACGGTCTAGAACCGGTGTTTACCCTCAGAACCCTTAAGAAAATTCACTACGGTTTCCCATAGTTTTACTATGGTACCCCATGGTACTTTGGTACTACCGTAGTTTAAATACCACTTCATAGTTACACAAAAAACCATGGAAACCAGGAAACCGTGGTTAATTTTCGTAAGGGAACTCAGAGTGTATCAGTAAACCGATTCAGTAAATATAAACGATGTAAAACAGTCTAGAACTGGCCTCACATTTCACTTGGAAAGTTTGATAAAAGTACAGGCAGACAGGATAACAGGGCTACACAGTCACACAGTATTCTAGGTCTACATATGAGCCATTCTAACAGATACAAAACCTTAAAATGCATTATAGTTAATGTTTTCGCAGTTAGTAAATGAATAAACATAATATTCAAAGTGTTAGGCCTACAACATATGAGCCAAGGATTCTATCACTTTTAACCACTGGGGGGCAAACCGTGTGTGTGTGTGTGTTTGCACGCCTCATTATGTCCACTAAAACAAAACCAGAGGAGGCCTCATATGGTGCAATGAACCAAATGCATGCTGGTAGGGTCTGCTTTACAGGACATGTTATTACATAACCAATTATCTCACCAGAAATCTCACCAGAAGAACATTCAATGGACCTGCTTTCAGGCTCCTTCATTAAAGGCACATTGTCCTGATGTATATTGCACATTTAGTGCTTTATGGCAGGCTTTTTTACTCAAACAAGACTATAAAAGCTGCCCTCATTATAATCCATCACACAGAAGACAGTACAGTACAGAGGAGTGTTAATCTAGAGCTCACAAACTCTCACTCTCAAACTCTCTGACCCACAATTTTGGCCTTTCACAAGTAAGCCATTTATCTTTACTTTGAACACTGGCTGGAACATTGATTTGAAGGAGCCGTTCAACCAGGGTAAACAAGCTGATATTGTTAATAAAAAGTAAGCTACCCAGGAGAAAATAACATTAAAAATGAAAGTCTTCTTGTCCAACCCAGTTCTCCTGCACACAACTGAGGTCGATTTGACATCAATATGAGATTCTGATCGTTTTCTACCACTTCTATTCAGAAGAGCTTCCTCTAATCTCAACCTGATCCCAATTTAAAATCTCAAAATTAAATGTATTTGTTTGCTCTAACCACTGCTCTGATCTGAAATGAGTCTATACAACATCTAAAATTTGTCTCAGTGATCAAATTCAAAGCAAGTCTGGAAGTTTTCAGCCGTAAGGTTGAGAGGCCGATAAGAACTGCAGAAGAACTTCTGGCTTAAGTTGATTTTACTTTTGCTTCTTATTTCTCTTATAGAGGGGTTTAGGAGAAACAAGTCAGACTTCAGTAATCTCCAGATAAGATGATTTCTTTATGATGAGACGAGGAAAAGACGGTTGTATCCACTGATAGTAATAATCTTTTTTCTTATATTATCTGTTTGCTAACAAAGCTAACAGCTGTAATCCAGACTTATGCCACAGGCTCCTGCTGTAGTGATGTTAAGACCTTCAGTCCATCCTGCAGTTGACAGAACAAAGAGAAGCGTCCACAAATGTGACTCGTGAGCTGACGTCCAGGTCCACCCAGCGCTAGTTTAGCTGATCTGCAGGACAGTTTCCTTCCTCAGCTGGAACAAAAGGTCCAGACAGGCGGCTAAATTCAGGGTTCCTGTGCTGATGGAAACAAAAAGTTCCTCATTTCTTCTCACTACATTGCCATGGCAAGGCAGAGTTTGATAAGTGAGGCTATTGCCAGCGATAATTCTAAATAGCTCTGATTTCAAATTGAAAAAATGGATTCATGCTAATTGGTAGCAGTGGCTTTTGTTTGTTTTTGTCTGTTAGCATATTTGCCTGAACTATTCCTTCAGCCATTGGCTTCAGATACGATTTCCTGGCACGTTTTGTATTGTGCTATTATGTGATTTAACATACATGGACTTCATGAACTTCACCAAAAAATAAATTTTGCTAGATTTCTCAGTTAGCTAGATAATTATTTGTCATATCTGTCAAATAGGAGAAGCACTATTGAGCAATCTCACGTTTAGCCTAAATTATCCAGCTAACTGAGAAATCCTGTGCAGGTTATTTAATATCGCTGGAACTATACGTCACTGAAAAAAAGGTAAATGAAAATGACCAAGTTTGTTTCAAGACTTTCATCTGAATTGTTGTTTGCAAATCATTATTACCATCATCATCATCATCATCATCAACATACAAAGTATAACTTTCCTGAGCTCAAATGGCTGACATATTTAACTAAAATTTTACTTATTTCAGTGTTTCTGAGGGGTCTTAATTTGACCCTTCTGGTGAAGTAGATGACCAGTGAAAAAGCTGATCTTGATGGTCCCATACAATTATAGCAAAACATGGTTTTACCCCATTTTGAAATATACCAATTATTTCTTTTGCTTTGGAAACTACAAATATTTCAACGTTAATTGCATTTTACTTTGAAAGCGCAACATTTACACCACATATGAGTGGCAACATATGTGTGCAACGTTGACCCATTACTGTACCCCATGGACTGAAGGCTTGATCATTTGAAGATATGCTAAATCAGATGAAAAGTGCATTGACTGGGAAGCCTGGGTTTACAAATGAAGGCCGATGTTTCTGTCAAATCCAGGTAAAATGCACTGTCATTCGAGATTCTCAGGTCACCACACTGCTCCCATTTATCAGTCACTCAAAAGTGCAAGTCAGAGAAGAAGATGTTCATGAAGAGAGCAAAGGGCAGAGTTTTACTGGAGATGACTGCCGGGCTTCTGCTGTCAGACTGCAGTGATAAGCAGCTGGTCATCAGTGTTTTACTCCTGGCATCATGTTTAAGAGACTGTAAAAGGTAATAATGTAAAAGGCTCGAGCATTTTACAGCCGTACAAAGTGAAAGTGACCATTCAGGCACAGGTATCGTGACCAGCGAATGATAGAATGTTAATATTTTCTTACTTCAAGGTTTGCATAAGCAGCTGAACATAGAACATACTGGTTTGAAGCCAATTAGGCCTTTCAGATTAGATCTGTCACTGTTTATTCAAACCCACAGTCAGACACAAAAGCCATTATACGGTTCCGGAAAGAAATAAGAGACGACAGCAATTTATTTTTAAATAACTCACTCCATGCCAGTGTCTGTTAAATTCCTACACTAACACCTCATTGACCTCAGGGACTGATTAGTGATCAGCTGAATCACATCTTATTTAATGAGGAAAAGTATAAAACACTGCTGTAATCGACTCTCTCCTCTCACAATGAGACCAGTTGGATAGTAAAACACTACTAGAAGTTCCTCAAAGCTCATTATTGCCATTTTGTTTAAGAGAGAACGAGAGATTAGTTTTCTTTGAGTTCTGTAAAGACTGCACCATTTCTCTTAATTGTATGTTTTGTCATTTCCTTTAAAATGATGCTTTAAAAAACAATATTTTTATTTGGAAATGAAAAGAAATATTGTCAGCAGTTCTTAAAAATGAAGGCAAAGCTGTTCAGTTCGATACTTGCAGCTGAGAAACTGAACATTTTTGCACATTTTGGTCTATTATTATTTTTTTTCTTTAGAACTGTGATCTTTAGAACTAAACTAATATTCTGCATTTAAAATTGAAGATTTTAAAAAAATGTTATGTCATCTTTACAAGGGTGTAGGAAAAGCATGGCGCAGAAAAATTTTTTAAAATGTGTATGTCCATCCAACATGGTTTCTTAATGTAAGTGGGATAAGAAAGGAAAAAGTGCTTTGTCATTAAACACACTGACCACTCATCACTGCTGATTCATGCAGAAAGAAACTTTCATCTTTACTTTACTTTACATATTTATCAAATATTTAATCAATTTCTTATTGAATAATGTAGTTTAATCAATTCATTGGGGGGAAAACACATTTCTATCTTATCTTGACTGGCTGAATTTTCTTGTCTGGCTGAGTTTTCTTCCCAGCTGCGGAATGCTGTCATGCCATAGACAGATGACCTTATCTTTCTCGGACTTCTCTCTAGCTTAGTCTTTGCGTAAGCTAAGAGCAAGTGAGTGGACAAACAGCTGTGAAAAAGATTACACACTGCCTTTCTAACAGTCTGATGCGCCGTCTTTATAAAAGCAATTGTTTCTATGACAGATTAAGATTTTTTTTGTGAACTGTTAATCAAAATGTACGGTGATTAGTTGTCAGTTTGAACTGATGCCGATGCATATTTAGAATTCCTTTATTGATCTCGCTTAACATCTGATGGACACACCAGTCTCATGCAATCTAATACTGACAATCTGTTGAGGGAATAGAAGTGTTCAGTTTTGTTATTTAATAAACATGCAGTGTAAGTATCCACCTTAAATTTACTTGCAGGCTGTCTTTTGACTTTGGGCTAAAACAAAATTTGTTTAAAAAAAAAAAAAGATAGGGAAAAATATTTAGACAGCACATTATAATACATGTATGTGTAGTATGTTAATGATAAAAATTAAAATAAAGTTCTATAAAAACATCTTTTGCCCCTCTTGTCATTGTAAAAGACTTTCAATGGCAAGGTGCTCCTTGTTTGTTATTTACTTTTAGATTTGTGTTTTAGAAAATTTCAGATTTGTGATTTTTTTGTAAAATTGTACTTACATTTAGACTTATATCTACTTTACTTGTACTCATTTTTATATTTTTATTTGTGTTTCAAAACATTCCAGATTTTTAAAATCTATTTATTGTTTATAATGTTTGCGCAGCCAAAAAGGAGACATTTCGCGGTGTTGTAGCCTACTTGTATGACTATGCCTGTGACAAATAATCTTGAATTTACATAATTTCTTAAGTTTTGTAAAATCATGGTAAAGATCAATGACAAAGACCTTAAACATCAATATATACAAGTGGAAAGTTCATTTAACTAATCATCCCCAAACAAGTTCTCTCAGACTAGAGATAAAGAAGGTAAGAGAGAAACCAGCAGTCACTCGAAACAAGTAACAGGACTCAAGGTTTCTCACGATGCATTTACATACATCCGTCTATCTGGTCTACAGGAGTTAGCTCTGCCCATTCATTTTAAAGGTTATAGTGAATGTTTATGGCTAGATTTCATTTTTAAATGCTGCAGAATGCAGAGAAACCAGTCAGCACATAGTCATTTAAAAACCTTCAAAGTGACTTTGGAAATTGTGGAAAACAATAAGTGGACCTTAGGAAAACAAATAACTAGATGACATGTAGGATATGAGCCCTTTAGTTGCTAAAATGATAGCAGATTTGCTGGATTACTAATGTAATAATAGAAGAGAACTTAGAAGAGAAAACAATATTTTTATACCTCTCTTGCTGCTGTGTGAGGCAAATGGAAGTCTTTCGAATGGTGGACCCCCCAAAACTGCTGAGTCATTCTGACGTCTCTTTCTGAAATTACTGTGGCCAGTGTGTTGTTTGGGGTGTAATTGGAAGCAGGCCTCCCCTCTGTTTTCTTGGGGGCTCAGAGTGACTGCATATACTACTTGTGGCTAGAACCAGCCCTGCATGAACTGTATGTTAGTCACAAGCTATAATAACCACTGGGTAGCATGCTAGCCACAAGCTAATACTTCTGAGAAGTATACTTTTCTCCTGTACTTGAGGGATTGTGGGTTTGCTTACAAGTTGGGACACCTGACCATTACACCAACAAGGACTTTAATGACACTGCATTCATAGACTTTAATATGGAGTCGGTCCACCTTTGCAGCTTTAACAGCTTCCACTCTTCTTGGAAGACTTTCCACAAGATTTTGGAGTTTCTGTGGGAATTTGTGTCCGTTGATTCTGTAGAGCATTTATGAGGTCAGACACTGATGCTGGACTGATGTTGGAAGGTCTGGCTCACAATCACGGTTCCAGTTCATCCCAAAGGTGTTGGATAAGTTGAGGTCAGGGCCCAGTCAAGTTCTTCCACACCAAACTCACAGTCATGCTGGAATAGAAAAGGTTCTTCCCCAAATTGTGTCCACAAAGTTGGAAGCTTGGCATTGTCCAAAATGTCTTGTCCTGCTGAAGCATTAAGATTGTCCTTCAATGGAAGTAAGGGGTCTAGCCCAAACCGTGAAAAACAGGGGTGTCATTTTCCACTACTTTATAGTGGGTGATCAGGCCAGTAAACAAACAATAGGGGAAACAAACAAGACCGCCAACAGAAGACTACACTGACACATGTGAACAGCCACCAAAATCTCAATTAAGTGAATACAATAAACATTAAGCAAAACTCAAATTTACAAATACTTTACAACTTTAATGCTAAAGTAAACAAATCAAGAGAAGATTTAGAAGACCCAACCACCCGAAGAGGTACAGTGGATGGTTGGGTCCAGTGTTGGTCTACAATAATCAAGATATAGGAGGCGCTCTTTCACCAAACTGGAATAGAAAAGGTTCTTCCCCAAATTGTGTCCACAAAGTTGGGAGCTTGGCATTGTCCAAAATGTCTTGGTCTCCTGAAGCATTAAGATTGTCCTTCAATGGAAGTAAGGGGTCTAGCCCAAACCATGAAAAACAGGGGTGTCCCTATATTTTTGTCCATATAACGTACAATAGTACATGCAATATCAGCAGAAGCAATTTTAGTATTAGATCCACTAACATAAATTGACAGAAAATCCACAGAAAGTTCATCTTCTCCACTGCCATCACACTCTATAACGCACATCACACCTCCCCGCAGTAATCTGTGCAATAACCTGCTGTTACTCAGACGTGAAATTTCTTGTTGTGTGTAATATCTATAATCATGTGCAATGTCATTATTACTAAGTGCAATTGTATTCTGTGCAATAACTTACAGACTCCAAACCACTGTGTGTGGTAAATAGCAGATACTGCAATTCTAGTTTGTATTACAGTATTTAGTATTTCTGACTCTAGCATGTTGTTGATATAGCATATTGTGTTTTCATTTTTCACTGTTTTATTTTGACTTCACATCAAAAATACCATATGATGTTTTATATTGTTCTAGTCTTTATGTTTCTGTGGGATTTGTGTGTAGTTCCACCAGGGCCAATAAAGTTTTCTGATTTAGATTTTAAATAAACACATTTGCTGCGTCCGAAATCGCATACTACTTGAGTAGGTACTACATTTGAATTAGAACGTACTGCTCTACCGTTAAAACAGT
>JBBPDB010043169.1:0-11293 GCA_037974465.1 Brachypetersius altus | reverse complement strand
TCATATGTGAATGTGTTTGTGTTTCAAATGTGTTTGTGTAACAAAAGTCAGAAATATTTCCTAAACGGCCCCTCATACTAATGCATTACATTAAACTGTTTTTAAGATTGGGCCTTTAAAAAAGACCTTATGAAACTTGTAGAGGAAAAAAGCTGAAATGGTGGAGGGGTACATGTAGGGCGTCTTGAGGCAAAATAGTCCTCAGAGAACTGATTTCGTTCAGATTCACTATTTTACCATCATCAACATTCCACATAAACATAAAGGCCTGTGTAGGTTTGGAGAATAAATAAAAAGACTATATTTGTGTTGGAGACATAACATCTGGTTGCATTCACCACCACTGTAAAGAAAAACAAGTCTGAACCACTTTACCAAACCCACTCTGCAAGATTTTGATTAAAAACCACTGAATTATGAAGGAATTTGGGAAAAATCAATGGAATTCCTCTTTAGATAGATGGTCAGACAGAAGAACAGGGGTTGGGGATCAAGTGTATAGAGGAGGAGGGACTCCAGGCTGCATGTTTTAGACCTCTAGGCTCCTATGCATCTGTAGATCTCAGAACAGCTGCATTGTTATGATGTGGAAATGTGGAAGTCTTTATGAGAACATTTCGTTACCTCAGGCCATATGCTTGTGAATGGTGCCTTTTAGGGACGTTGCTATGGAATCCCAGACAGTGACAGTGTGCCTGCTAAAGAGACAGTGGGGGGACTTTCATCACTCTGGCCCCAAATGCCAAACACTGTAATGTTCCAGTGTTGAAAGAGATCAATAGCATGCATTTCCATAGCAACATGGATTGCATCCTGAATGTGCTGCAGGTCATCCAACAATAAAGGCAGCATGAAGCTTCTTTAATACAGTGCTGGAGTCACACACAGATGGCTGCAGTTACACATGCTGATACATTTCACTGTGGACACACACCAACAAACAAACACACACACACACACACACACACACACACACACACATAAATTGCATGGATCAGGGAAGACAGGGTCCAGTAAACCGCCTGAGGGAGAAATGCAGTGGATTGGAGTTTGTTCGCTCTCTGAAGGTAACCGGAGACAGAAAACCATGTTTTCCATAATCCAAGAGAGAAAAAAGAAGGACTGGGCATTCCTCTGCCCTCTCGTCACAAACCGCAGGAGAGTGGTGTGAGCCATGCCATTACACGAAAGGGCGGAAATGATCCTTTCGGAATAAACTCTGCATCATGTAACCTTTTGCATGTGTGGACAATTAAAGTGATAATTCTGCAAAGTTTTCCGCCCATACACCAAATGTAGTTGAGTGTCTTAAGTTTGCTTTGTTAGCATGGTGCTTAGTGCACACCTAAAACATGACATACCTGCAGCTGTCAAAATCACCCCAATTCAGTGTTTGCACACTGAGTCATTCAGAGTGCTTTTGGTATGACTTTGGTTTATTGCAGGGATACAGATTACTTTACAGCAGTGGTGAAGGGAAGCAGACATCTCTACAGCAACAGATACAGCAATTTTAATTATCATTCACCCCCAGTGCAGACAGATATCTCGCTATAATTGTAATTCTGAGCTAAATCTAAAAAGTTACAAAGCTAAAAGTCATCTTCGAGGACTAATCTGCCTATCGACACCCTGCATGTTTACGCCAAAAGCTTCTTAAAACAAAGTCTCAGGCACAGGGCAGTGCATTCATGTCGTGGAATAACTTGTGAGGGTTATTTTTCTGTGAGAGAGTTTTCAGAAGCAGATGCTTGGTTCCACTCACCACCACTATGAGCAATTCTGATTCTTCAGAACCACCAACCCACTTAATAAGTAGGACATTTTAAAAAGGTGGTGGAATTCCACTCTAAGTAATCCCTAGACATTCTGACACTGTTCTTCATAAACATAAACTATCACTTTAACTAAATGAAAAATAAAAATGCACATTGTCCAAAGACATTTTTGTAGCCGTAAACCATTTGTCTCTAGGCTCTGTCCTGCCCTTTAGTTCCTAATTCTGTAAAAAGACGACAGAATTCCAGTTTGAAAAAGCCATGTCTGGAAACAATGCAGGTCTTAAACTACAGCCTGGAGAAAATCCAAGTTACTGCCGAGACCTGATGGTGTGGAAGGTGTGTCGACTTTCACAGAGAACAGCAAGCTCAGCATAAACCTCAAAGGCAGAAGGTGCACAGAACACACATCCACGGCAAAGTCTGATCTGCGCATCAACATGAAAGGTAGAAGCATGTGGCTCATGTGAAAGTGTGAGGCTGGGTCTTCAGAAAAAATGCACTCTATATGCCTGGAACTGCTCCATGTCTCTGTTTCATTTTGTTTTTATAGCCGCTGATTTGAAGCAGGTGGCAGAAGTTGCCTAGGATGTGTCTTAGACCCAAAGGAACTTTGGGAGTTTTGCTGGTTGGGGCCGATGGTCTTTAATTGTTTCAAGTTCTTTGGAGAACCATCCACTAAAGGTTTTTTTGGGGGAACCAAAAGTGGGGTTAGGGCCAACACCCCAGCCCCCAACCACCAAAGCAAACTGAGTTATGGAGACCTGCTGGCAGATGTTACAATAAAACTAAAGATGCATTTCGACAAGAAAATGCAAAGTGGGGTTGCACAGCTTAAACACAGCTTAAAATTCTAAAGCCACTGCTTTGGTAACTGTTGTAGTAGCTTGGGTACCACTAGGGTTTTCCGGGTGGTTGTTAGGATTTTGTTAGGTAATAAGTGTGATATTGCAGGTCGTTGCTAAGGTGAGGCAAGTCATTTGCTATTGTTGTTGACAACAAACAAAGCAAAATTACTTATGCAGCTTGCACCTGCTAGTGATTACATGCACTTGTATGAAATGTGTATCATTTGAATACAGTCTTAACATTGTGTGAAAGATAAATGAGGAGTAGACCAAGTTGCTCCGAGTTGCTCCAAGTTGCTTAATATTAACATTTTGGCTCCTCCTAAACAGTTCTCCATTTTGGTACATATTTGTTTTTTGAACAGCAGATTATGGACTTTTTGTTAGTGGGAGGGTTGTGTATGGGCCTTTTGGACACCTAGTGGTTTGCAGGCCTGAATAATACTCACATGATCTCCTGGCTGTGGTCTCATAAGTGAAACTTGGTCATAACCACGACGAAACAGAGCCCATATTGCATCCAGTTTGCCCTGGTGATAAGGAGGAGAGCAGTGAAGACATTAGATACTGCAGGCAGTAATAAATGCACAACCGACAAACAGCGCTGAGACAGTAACATCAGTGAAGTATTACTGAAACCTGACAATGTTTCCTATTATAACACAGCTCTGTTTTGGCAAATGTGATTAGTTGAAAGACGTAAAGAATAAATCTCTTTCAGTATCACAACCAGCCACCAAAATCATAACAATGAAGCCAGCTTAAACACTGATGCTCCACCTTAAATTCTGAAGTGAAAAGGGCGCCTTTCTCCAGGGAACAACTAAACGCAGATCTAGTGAGATATTGGAGCTATTGTTTAGAAGCACATTCACCAAAATGAGTGTATTTGTAGTGAAACTGCTCAACTGCTGGAAGTATCCCTGGGTGTTTCACTTTCAGTTTGTGTTTTTAATGCGACTGAATTGCTGATTTTCCTTTAAACATCTTACAATGAGGGAAAATGTGGGGCCGCTTCCCTCGAGCCACTCTATTAGGCTGATCAGTATGGAGTGTGTATGCAGTTTAACTTGATGATCAGATTCTTTTCAGTGTGGTTTATATCTCTGTAGAGTGTTGGAAAATGGGGTTTATCTGCAGCAGCAGGACTAGTTTTCTTGATGTTGTGAAAATAAGCATTCTTGCTGATCAGTGTCAAGATCTTTTAATAAAGAACAAAAACATTGGTATAATCCCAATAACACACTGGAGATGGTGCTGCATGGTGGGATACA
Organism: Brachypetersius altus; assembly: GCA_037974465.1. Classification (NCBI taxonomy): domain Eukaryota; kingdom Metazoa; phylum Chordata; class Actinopteri; order Characiformes; family Alestidae; genus Brachypetersius; species Brachypetersius altus. The sequence continues at coordinate 7,393 of JBBPDB010043169.1, read as the reverse complement.
GGCATCGTGTTATTGCTAAATGTTTTGAAGTGAGAACATATAAGCAATAGGGCATATGAGAGACTCTTACCCTAATTGGCGAATACCATTTCCTATCCTGGGCAGTCTTCCTGTTTCCATGTTTCCTAGGTTTGGGCTCAAAGGGTTCATATTCCTGCTCAGGCATTTTCACCACTGCGTTTTTGGGTTTCTCCAGCTTGGCACCTTCTTCAGTGGATCCCTTTCCACCCCAGCGAACCTAAAGCACACGGGTTGCAAACAAACACAGATGTGGAGGAAAGTTCTTTAAACTCTGTACACATCTCCAGGAAATGTGCTCAGGCTCAGCAGTCAGGTTCTGATTTGTAGCTGGACCTTTTCCAGACCTTTCTCCAGACCTGGCTCTTTCTGAACGATCCCGAATGACAGAGAAACACTGGAACGTTTCTTATAACAACAACTTGTTTCTTCAATCCAGATCTTTGTTTTTGATAGGAGTTTCTATGTACATTAAGTAAAGGTTCCTTAACAATTCTTGGCTTGGATGTAGAGTTCTTAAAAAATATTTAACTAGTGTACAATCAAATTGAGGGCCAGAATTTACTAACACAGCAGCTGACCGTGTACATATAACTGCCCACAGCTCTCAGATACATACTCTCAGCCCACCCGATAAATGTCAGCAGACACTTGTGGAATAAACCTTTATGTTTTTCTAGGTTTACGTCATCATGTACGTGTCTTGTACCCTTATGAAACCTGGCCTTCCGTAAAGGGATACCGTATCTGCACAGCGTTCAGCATGTTCCATCATCTTTCTCTCACCTCCATTCGTTTTATCCCTCCCACTCCTCGTCCTCCATAGTAGGACGCATCCACAGTTGGCCATTTTTTCTTTGGCATGCCATCCTCATCGTCTGACTCCTGAGAGGAGAGAAGTCACACAGAGAAGGTATAACTGCTTTGAACTCTTCGGGAAAGTTGGCAGTGAAGTTCTCACCTGTGGAGACAGTTGGGCTGTATATTTCAGCCTTGGTTCACACTATGGGATCACTAGGACGACTGTAAGGCCGATGAACCCCCCAACATTTGTGTGTCTGTCTGTTATTGCTATTTAATGGCACACATATAATTGCCAATTCCTTCTATGCTAAAGGATCAAAAACAGGGATAAAATGTAAAAAATGATAAAGCTAATTTCCACTAATGCCTCTATAAGCATTGTTATATTAGCATTCATTTTCTCACACTGCTGATTAAAAATGAGGAAAAAGCTGAAATCTGAAAGTGTTATAATCTGGGTAAACCTTTGGGGCACTCACGAGAACTGCTGTTGGAGGCACGGTTCACACAGATCCAACAAACCTTTGTGGATGAATACTCTATTGCCTTCCTCATCAGTCAACAAAAAGGCATCAAATTTGCCCTCGCCGAAACCAGCTTCTTAGCCAGGCCTCTTTATTAATGCACACCTCAAAAGACAGCATCACTGAGCCAAGTCTTAACTCGCACTGGAAGAATGCGCCTTACAAATCAAGATAAGTACCAGTTTTCCACTCATTTAGTGTAAAATGTAAGACTCACAGTTCCTTGTTAGATTTCCTTTGGTCAACAGTATGCCCATCGTAAAAACAATGTGTCCATTGTAAAACAAATGCTATCTTAAAGGGTACTAGGGTCTGATCAATGTATCTGTTAAGTCCTCCAGATTATTTACAGTCTTGTTGAATAGTATAACACATGCATCCACCAAGTACAAAAACTCAGTTCTAGAGAAACTCACTGAGTATATACTGTACATAGTGGTAGTGAATGGAACCAGACATCTGCTTCTAAATGCTCCCTTACTTAAAGCAATCACATGAAATGGTCATAAATAGATTGCATGATGCCTGAGAAGCTTTTAACATAAATCTAAATCCACTTAGGACAAAACTATACTCATTCATCATCAACATTCCATATAAACATGCAGAAGTGTGGGGTATTTAAGCTGATGTCTGATTCTATTTGTAAAGAAATAGATGAACTAGAACCAAACTCACTTTAAATGACTCTAAATGTTTAAAAATACATTTTGAATTGATGGTGGAATTCTGACTTCAAATATCTATATGAACTAAAATTATATTAAAATCTGTGAGTGATTTTTGCCACATGAATATGACTATATATATATATACATATTTTTTTTTTTTTTTTTTTTTAAATGAAAGTGATTTTATGTACAGTTTATAAATGTGTTCCTTGTGGAAGTCCAGTATTACTTGTCCTTCAGAAACCTGGTTTGACTCAATAAGTTCTACATTAAATTTTATCAGGATCTGCTGATGGAGGAACCGAGTAGAAATCTGCAACCGCCGGATGTGTATCTCCTCACCAGCTCACAAAAAACTATTTTTTACAAATAAAAACCTTTTCCTTCTTGTTTGTTTGCTTATATTCTAATTTAAACTTGTCAGCAGAAAGACACATTATGACACACTGAAATATTTATATATAGTTAATATAGTCAATATCGGAGGGGTCCTGATATCTGCTAATCAGCTCAATGAGCACGCAATCGGAGGCACTAACAGGATGAAAAAAGACTCACTGGCTGTGGTGGTGGTGGAGGAGGGGGCTCTCTGATGACCTGAGGGCAGAAATGAGATGTGTAAATATTTAAATAGTTAAAAAAGCTACATGTTTTACATATTGCTTACAGAAGCAGATTTAACCCGCCAGTGCATTCCTGCAGTCTCTGTAAGGTACTTTACATTGTACAGAATTCAGTCCAGCCTCTGTCTGTCCCAAGTTCTTTTGAGCGAGCAGATTTTCCAGCTCTGGGTCTTTTGGCAGGACTTTAAGTGTATTGAAAGACGACCACTGACAGAATAATGATGGGAACACATCTTTGCTTCAAGGACGTAAATGAGGCTTAGACTTACTACTGTGCAGCACAGAGGCCAGAACCACCACATAAACAGCAGAGCCAATATCAAGAAGAGCACCAGCAGGGTGATCAGGAGAATAGTGCCATCAAACTGCCAGAGAAAAGAGAGAAAAACAAAGAGGTCACAGGGTGAGCTCTCATTTAAAACAGTATCTTTCCACTGACATCAGAGAATTATAATAAATAACATCAATTATTATATCGACCTATATGTGAATGAAATGGATCCCTATCTGCAGTTTAGGGGAGCACACCAGTACACCTGCAGAGGGACTGAATTTCTTTGATCTTTTTTTAAGCTAAGTGCAAATAAAAACCTCAGAGTCCCTTTAGCTGTGCCCTGCCTTATTTAACATTATCAACAATGAATATAGACAAACAAAAAACATTATCACATTATGACCCTTCAACCTCTTCACAGTAGTGCACTGTGTAAACACACACACACACACACACACACACACACACACACACACACACACATATATATAAAAGTCTTAGGCACCTAATATTTAAAAACCGCTCACACGATCAGTGTGTGTTCTTTTTTCACATGAATATTATTAAATACAGCAAATAAACCTAAACAGAATAAATACCAATAACATTACACAGTAAATAGTGATTGTATGTACAGTATATCAGTGTGTGGAAGTCCAGGATTACTTGTCGTTTTCATCAGAAACCTGGTATAACTCAATCAGTTCTTCAGTAAATTAAATCAGAAGCTGCTGTTGGAATTTCACAAAAGTTCCTCCTCTCCTGGAGGAACCGAGGAGAAATCTGGAACCGAACCTGTGTTCTCCTCATCAGCTCACAAAATCTGAGCTACTTTTTTACAAACAAATCTTGATACTTTTTACTGCTTTACTGTTTATTTTCAATTTTTTTTCAGATGTTAACATTGGTAGCAGAAAGACGGTTATCACACACTGAAGAAATGCCTTTAAAAAAATTTGCACAGTACTGTACATAAACACATTGTTTATATTGGATCAGCACATTCGGTATATAAGATACAATGCACTGCTTTAAAAAATGGAACAGAAGCTTTCTTTGTGATTAATGTGATTGATTGTGATTAACTACTAGCCTCAGTAATTGTGTAATTGAGTTACTGTAATTGTATAAAGTAAATTGAATGTGTAGCTAAACGCCAATGCTCCGTGGTTAATGGGACAGTGCGACCTATAAAGCTGTTAACTCTGTGAACGAGATGTTTCTTCTCAGCCACTTTGTGGGTAAGAGTCCTGCTGCCTCTCAAGATCAGAGGCGGAATCTCCAGGGGCTTTGGGCTGGATAAGCTCAAAGCCCCTGTGGTTTGGTTGAAGACGGAAAAAGAAGGGAAAAAAAGAACTCACTGTGAGGTACAGAGACCCCTCAGGCAAAACCCAGAAAGAGGAGGAGGGTCTGAAAGTAAAGAGAGTAAAGAGAAAAGAGTAGAAAGAGAGAAGGAGTCAATGAAGAAATCAGAAAGAGAATGACTGTTAAATACTGCTCAAGGCGAGACACTGGGCTCACTGGTTTAGGATGAATGGGGTAATTAAAAAAAAAAACAAAAACAATGAATCTGTTCCAGGTGACCACTGTTGTTTTTGCGATCATTTTTGTGTTGTGTTTTTCTCACATTAATATAAATACACACCTTAAATAACTGGGATTGTATGTACAGTACAGTAATTTCCCGCTTTTCACGGGGGTTACATTCCAAGGGCACCCACATATAGTGGGGAAAAAAACGTTGTGTTTTGGTAAAAAAAATGCCTATTTTTGTAGTGTAAACCCTAAACATGCCCCCAAATCTGCTCCCAGAACACCTTAATTTCCTTTTAAACTCAGTTTAATGCATTACCCTTAAAGAAAATGTAAAGGTAAACCCTCAATTGAATTTAAATTCCCCGCCGAGATGCAACTCGGAAGATTGTGGGACAAAAGTATTGGGCGAGGTGAACGGATCCCCTCGTGTGAAAACATCCAGAAAAAATATATAATTGCCAAAAAAAGCAAAAAAAGGCAGAGGATGTTTACAGTTTCCGCATTACTGTGGGGATTTCCACGTAAAACTATGAGTTTGGTTCTCAAAAAAATCTGTGTGTGACTGAATTCGCGACTCCTGATCCACATAAAACTGGGGGTTTCTGTATATCAATGTGTTCCTTGTGGAAATCAAGTATTACTTGTAGTTCCCATCAGAAATCAGAAATCAGGACCTGCTGATGGAGCTTCACAAAAAAATTAGGTATGCAAATGATACCTCACCTGCTTTGAGCTGGATGCATTTGCACATTTGTCAAAACCAAAAATGCCATCTTTCGAAAGACACACTTCAGAGGGATGATTATACACAACTGACTGAAATCTGACTGTTTAAAGAAGCCTTTCAGGTGATTTTTAGTAAATTATCAAGCAGAAACATTAAAAAGGGTGTCTGTTCTCCTACATGCTCGCCGTTTGGTCACTTTCGCTTGGCCACTCTCCGGACCCCCACTCCCTCTAGGGGTTTGTAGGCAGAGATTATCCTGCAGGTTCTACCTGTTTCAAAGATCTTTTGTTTCTTTCATTTGTTTCTAAAAAAAATGGGCATTTCTGTTCTTAACAGGCATTTGCATGTGGTGCCAATTTGAAAACCCCAGTAGTGGTTATTATTATTACACGTTTTTTTCAAATACAATAACTTTAGTTCTGCATGACATAGGAACAACGAACAAAGCTCAGCATGACGTCAGACACCTCCAGCATCAACACAAACCAAAGGAACTTGTACATAAGGAGTTGTTTCTTAGATGAAAGTGAACATTTGTCATACGTGAACACACCACAGCACACAGTGTGAACAGCGTGAAACTCAGCCTCTGCATTTAACCCATTCACCAAGTGAAGCAGGGGGCAGCCAGGAACACAGCGCCCGGAGAGCAGTGCGTGGGGATGGTACCTTGCTCAGGGTACCTCAGAGGTGCCTAGCGGTCTTGGGAATCTAACTCGGACTTTCTGGTCGCAGGGCGAATGCCCTAACCACTAGGCCACCAGCTGCCCCATCTGACGTTTCGCCATCTGACGTCAGTTTACCATTTATTCTGCTTCTGGTACGGATTCGTGCTGAGGTTCTGAGGCTTAGGGTTTGATGCAGAATGACTCAGTGAGACACAATGGAATGTACTGCAGTGCCACACTGAGTGTGTGTGTGTGTGTGTGTGTGTGTGTGTGTGTGTGTGTGGATGTTTACTCACACATTCGGTTGTGGTGATGTGCACCGAGCTGGTGATGAACGATAGGCCTTGATTCATGCTTACTTGCAGGTAAACCACCCTGGAGCAGACAGACAAAACATTAAGCTTTGTTCAGCTTTCACAAATGGGAACATTAAAGCATCAAACTCAGTGAACATTTCTGCCCTTTCTGCACAAACTCTCACACTCAGAAAGCATTACAGTTTTTCTCAATTGCTAAAACACTGAAACCCATTGGCTGAAGACAGTTCTCAGTTGCCTGACCTCATTTAGCTAATTGTGCAGTCTGTTGTCAATACCTTAAACCATGTCATCCATACTGGTAAACACAAGTAGCAACGCTCAAATACAATTAGAGAAAACATGTCATTGATTGAACACAACCACTCAAAATTGATGTCACCTGTTTCAAATGATGTGACACAACCAATATAAGCCAGTGCAGAGAGCAAACAGGTTGTTGAAGGTAGAAAGGAGAACGTCTGAGCATGGATAGAAGGAACAATGTGAGAGGACGAGTGCGTATGCGAGGTGGGCGACGAGGAGGATTAGGAGGACAAAGACAAGAAAGAGGAAGAGGGTGAGGAAGAGGAAGAAGAGGAGGGCAAGAAAGAGGAAGAGGAGGAGGAAAAGGAAGACAAAGAGTGGAAATATTTGATGAAATTCGGTAACAGTCATAGACCATGTTCTTGTCCATGGACTGACAATGAAGGAAGCAGGACTAAGAGTGCAACCCAATTTGGGCCGATTTTCTGTGTCCACCATAGTAAGGACATTCAGAGAAGAGATCATGTACAGTATACTATTTTTGTAATTGCAAATTTACTGTACTACACTATATGCAACTGTTTCAATAGACATTTGTAAAGTTCAACACTGTATGTATAGTACTGCATGAATATTTGTTGTAACTGCATATCTACTTTTTGTAGAATTGCGAGTCTGCCACACGGCTTTATTCACTCAAGAACAAGAGGCCGTTATAGTGGGCATGGTCCTTCAAGATAATGTAATCCAGGAACGAGTGATACAAGACAACACACACTTCCAGGGAATCAACAGTGTGAGCATTTCCACAATTGACCGTGTCCTCCATCGTAACAGGATGCGAATGAAACAAGTATACAAAGTACCCTTTGAGCACAACTCACTAAGGGTGAAAGAACTGCGAGCTCAGTATGTGCAAGTAAGTGTACATTCAGAAACATTTACTGTAATCCAGATTTTCTACAGTACTAACACATACTATGTG
>JBBPDB010043142.1:0-11293 GCA_037974465.1 Brachypetersius altus | reverse complement strand
CGGTCTTCTTATTGGTCCAAGGGGCGGGACATCCTGTTGTCCCCAGCCAATCCGGTTCTCAGGGCTTCCAGGCTTCATGGCAGGCAGCTGGAGCACCCTAATTAGACATAGCACACACACAAACCACAAAACAACAGCACTACGTACCCCGGTACGTAACAGCGGTCCTCCAGATTGCATACTACAAGGGTCTCTCCTCATGCCTCAAACACGAGTTGGCTACTCGGGAGCTGCCCAGAGATGTGTCTCCGTGTGGACCTTCGCCTGGCGGGCATGCTGAAGACCAGCCCTCGTCCTTGCTTCCCAGAACCCTCATTCCTCACCCCGTCTGCTCCAGTTCACCGGGCTCCACCACCCGCCTCAGAGGCCCACTCCCTAGGAGCAGTGGAACCCATGCAGATAGGACGCACCTCCTTTTCGGCGGCTGAGAAGGAGAGACGCTTTCGCGAGGGCCTGTGTGCCTATCCTGTCCTCTGTCCTCTTAGACGGATCGACCAAGTGAAAAAGGGGGGTTAGTCTCCAGTTGGGTCACAAACCGATCAGTACCTCCGCTTCGTTGATTCGGGGGCGGCTGGGAATTTCATTGATCATGCTTATGCTACCCAACTAGGTCTCAAAACTGAGGTGTTATCTCAGCCGGTAAACATGACTGCCGTAGATCGTCGTCCCCTAGCTAACAGTCCCATCCACCTTCGCACTGAACCCATCACGATGTCCATCGACCAGCACACAGAGACCATCCAGTTCCTTATCACTCAACTCACCTCACCACCCATCATCCTTGGTCACCCCTGGCTGGTTCGTCACGACCCCATCATCTCCTGGACACGTGGTCATATTCTTCAATGGGGACCGACCTGCAGCAAGCTCTGCAAACTGGCGACGGCTGAGACATGCTCGGGGGAGTTTGAGGCCCCCGAGGTCAACTTGGAGACCATTCCAGTCCCGTATCGCGACATAGCTGGGGTGTTCTGTAAGAAGGAGGCGGTGAAATTTCCACCTCACCGTCCTTACAACCTCTTCATCAACCTCCAGCCGGGCACGGTAACGCCCCGCGGCCGACTCTATTCACTTACCAAAGAGGAACAGCAGGCGATGGAGGAGTACGTCGCTGAGGGTCTTCACCACAGGACCATCAGACCCTGCAGCCGTGAGGTTCTTCTTTGTTAAGAAGAAAGACGGGGGTCTCTGATCCTGCGTCAACTATAAGAATTTAAAATTGCTTTCGCTTCTGCTTACAATCTTGTGCGCATCAGAGAGGGAGATGAGTGGAAGACGGCCTTCATAACCCCCACCGGCCATTATGAAATGCTGGTCATGCCCTTTGGATAATGCAACAGCCCCTCAGTCTTTCAACAGTTCATTAGTGACATCCTCCGTGACATGCTGGGTAGGTGGTGTTTCGCCTACCTAGATGACATCTTGATCTACTCAAAAACCCTAGAGGAGCATACCCAGCATGTCAGGGCAGTTTTAAAGAGGTTGTTGGCCCACCAACTGTTCTGCAAGTTGGAAAAATGTGCATTTCACCAGCACTCCACTACCTTCCTTGGTTTTATTGTCTCCTCCCAGAGGGTAGCCATGGATCCCCAGAAGTTGGAGGCTGTGCGATCGTGGCCCCTACCAACATCATTCAAACAGCTGCAACGTTTACTGGGGTTCGCCAACTTCTATCGCCGATTTATCCGGGGCTTCAGTTCGGTTGCAGCGTCTCTTACTGCCCTCATCAAACCCAAGACCGAACCCTTCATCTTTACTCCTGAAGCCACTGCTTTTAATCACCTCTGTCATCTCTTCACCACAGCTCCAGTTCTCCTTCATCCCGACCAGGACAAACCATTCGTTATTGAGGTGGACGCTTCCCATGTGGGCATAGGAGCCATCCTCTCACAGCAAGGTCCAGATAGAAAACAACACCCCTGTTGTTTCTTCTCCAGGAAATTCTATCCCACGCAGCGACAGTACGAGGTGGGGGACCATGAGTAACTTGCTATCAAGTGGACCCTGGAGGAATGCCGTCATTGGCTCCAGGGCGGCAGTGAGCCATTTACCATCTGGACGGACCACCAGAATCTCACCACCATCCAACAGGCAAAGATTTACAACCCCGGATCCTGCGCCTGTCCTGCCATCAGACATTATCATTGCTCCTCTCTGGTGGGGGTTAGAAGAGAGGGTGCGCCGTGAACAGGCCTTGGAGGTTCCTCCCTCCAAGAATCCCCCAGGGAAACTATACATGCCCAACAACGTACATCAGGATGCGCTTCAGTAGGCTCACTCTTTGGTCTTGGCAGGCCACCTGGGTGGGCTCGCACCCACTCCCTTTTAAAGCGAGCTTTTTGGTGGCCATCCATCAACAAGGACACTAAGGAGTTCATGCTCGCATGCACAACCTGTGCTCATGCCAAGACTCTAACCCTTACCGGTTCCTCGTCATCCTTGGTCGTACATCGCCCTGGGAAAACCATCATCCTTACCATCGTGGACAGGTTCTCCAAGGCTGTTCATTTGGTGGCCCTTCCCGAACTCCCTTCAGCAAAGGAGACAGCTGAAATCCTCCTCAAGCACGTAGTCCACTAGCATGGGTTCCCCAAGGACATCATCTCGGACGGAGGGCCCCAGTTCACAGTGAAGTTCTGGAAGGCCTTCTGCCGTCAGGTCCAGATCAGAACCAGTCTGTCATCCGGGTAGCATCTTCAGACCAATGGCCAGACGGAGCGGACCAACCAACAATTGGGGCGCTTCCTTCAATGTTTCATGGTGGATCATCAGCGCTCCTGGGCAGACTACCTCATCTGGGCTCAGTTGTCTCACAACCTCCTCACCTCCTCGGCCACCGGCCTCAGCCCTTTCGAGGTGTGTCATGGTTTCCAACCTCCAATGTTTGACCACCAGGAACCATCTACCCAACAGTTGGTCCGCAGGTGCCACGTCACAAGGCACCGGAGATGACTCATGAGATGGTATATAAACAGGAAGTATTTCCCTGCACACTGAAATTGGAGTTCCTGACTTCATGCCTACGTGTCGATCCCTCTCATTGGTACAGTGAGTACTCGGACTCCTCGGAGTCCGTTTATTACCCGTCTGTGTGCGTGTTCAGAACGTGAGTTCATCTTGGTGTGAATTCTAACTCCCTCTGGAGTGTTCTGAGAATAACTGCATGGCTTACTGACTCTCTCGTGCATCTCACGGCTTCTTCCACCACGCCACAAAGTATACTTTAGATTCTTGTCTTCACCGTGACACATATTTGACACCTTTGAAGTCACTCAGCATGTAACTGGCCCCAGTCACACACTGGACTTGGTTATCAGTAAAGGGCTCAGTGTAACGTTTTAGATGTGGCTCTCTCAGCCCATTACTGTGTTTTCGTTGATTCATTGGTTTGCCCTATTATTATTATTATTGTTATTGTTATTATTAATGATGAAAATACCAGGGCTGTATTCATGCATGCCATATCTATGAGAGTATAAATGTCTAAATCATTTTAACTGTAAAATGCCTAGGATGTTCAATGCTATTGCACCACCACCAAGGTCAAAAAAGATTTCTGGCAAACAGAAAGCACAGTGGAGAAAGTTCTAATCAGAAGAGAGAATGCAAGAAAGCAAAGCACTGGTGGAAGCAAACTAAACTTTAAGTGAACCATGACATTTGAAAAGAGAGACTCCAGAGATACAAGCTTGAGTTGGGCAGAGCAAGAAGGGCATATTTCTCTAATATCTTTAAGAAGACCACTAAGAGCACTCATACTCACATGCCACAGAAGAGAAGTTAACAAATCCCCAAACACAATTACTCTGACCAAAACAATAATACTGACCAAAACACTGACCAAAAAACACAATTATTCGACCGAAACAATAATACTGAACAAAACAATAATACTGACCAAAACACTGACCAAAAAACACAATTATTTGACCGAAACAGTAATACTGAACAAAACAATAATACTTTCATCATATTTTAACTGATCTAATTAATGGGCTATGGACTTCATGATGTCCTAATTTAAGTTCGCCTTCTCTCCACTCACTGGATCCACATATGGTGGTGATTTGTATTTTGTTGGCCTCACGTCTCACATTTCCTTTCTCACCCCACACAGGAAACCTGCCTACCCTGATGCAAATTATATCCTTGTTAAACACAGTGGCACAACCTTTATTCAGGAATGTCTTTCATTAACATAACTTTAATGTTACAATAACAGAAAGAGCTAATGACCTTTAATTCTTATATGGCATGTGATTACCAGCTCATGGCAACAAGCTTTTAGACCCTCTCCTGACAATTTGAGGAATGTAAGGCAATCTGCAACCTAGAGATTTGTTGACAAATCAAACTTGAGAAACTTAGTTTCTCTCAATTTGTTCCCTCACCTGCTAGCTCCTTATGTGGATCCCCAAAAAAGCCATAAGCAAAATACAATGCAGATCACACCAATACAAGGAGTAGGATTTAAATGACTTTTGGAATCTTAAGGGCATGTTTTGCATGCCTGAAGGGGCTGCGTGGGAAGCCAGTGAGGGCCTGTCAGGTTGAAGGGAAAAGACCCCAGTCCTGATGCCTACGCCCCCCGATATTGTTGATCCTTCGACCCTCGACAGGGCGTGCTGTGAGAGAGACCATTGTCATATAAAATTAAAAACAAACAGACTATGAACACATTGAAGCATTGTCATGTCTTTGTTTATATGCTCCCATTCCTACAAATGGAAGTGAAAATTCAACGATGGCGTACACATATGAATGAAAGACGTGAGCAATAACTTCCATTCATGCTTGAGCTTCTCAATTTCGAGCTTTAGTTTTTTTATTTAACGTTTTTATTTACCACAGTAAAGCTCAAGCATGCGCTTGTATAGGCACATCGTCAGTTCCAGCCTACAGCAGTCTGCATCAACTACACCCTCCTGACAATGAAAGGAGTCATTTGTCATGTCACATCAGCCTGGTTTACACTTTATTTGCACACTCACCTGTACCTCAGGATCACAGGAGATGTTTGGCTCTGCAGGCAGCTCAATGTTACCCCTCCCCCAGTACACTACACAGGAAATGGAATGGCATGACTGCATGTACACTGTACATAGTGATCGTGATATTAACCTGCACATAAAGAACGGACATTCCTGTCACCTGGGTCTGACCGGATGCCTCCCTCAACCCCCTCCATAATGGGTCAATGCCGACTCCTCTGCAGGTGTGAAAGCTTAAGGAGGCCGCCCACCTGTCATCTTCGTGCCAACATTTCTTATAGGCTGTAAAACATAGAAACAAGCTATTAACTGGACACACTACTTCCATCATAATGAGTAAACATTAATGCATTTACTATTAATACATGGGCCTACCATTTGAAATGATGTTTGTATATTACATCTTTATTTGCAGCCAAGGATGCTTCCCACTGCTACTGCATCAGTTATTGTTAACACAGGATTACATACTGAGTAACCTCCCAGTAACTGAACTTTAGGTGGCATTAATTTAATCACCAGCTATTAAAAGGCTGACTTCTGACATGTGATGCATCTATACACTTCTGTATTCATTTAAATATTTTTATTTTCATACACTTAAATAGTCTAATAAAAAATACCCATCTAAGAACATGTACTTATGCACATATACATACGCATTTACTCTGTGAGCAATATGTTACCAACAAGCTTGTCTGCCTTTGTTGGCGGTTGTGGTGTCTGACTGATTTATGCTCCTCATAGTCTTGCATGATTAGTGTACACTCCATAAAGTATGTTGATCACACTGGTGCCTTGCACTCTTGAAGGCACTCTATTTATATGAATGCACACAGACCATGGTAAGTTAACAATGACTCAACAAACCAACATCTTAACTTGAGACGACCTCGTTTTGTCAAATGAGAGTTTGCGATTTAAATCAGGGTTAGTTAACTGCACTTTGTAGTACAGGATCCAGATGAACCAACACAATAATATTGACCAAAAGAACAAAGACCAAAGTACTGGCCAGCACAATACTAATCAAAACAATAATACTGACCAAAATACTCTTCAAAACAATACTGACCACAATAATACTGACCAAAATACTGACCATAACAGTGCTGACCACAATAATACTGACCAAAATACTGACCATAACAGTGCTGACCACAATAATACTGGCCAAAATACTGACCATAACAGTGCTGACCACAATAATACTGACCAAATTACTGTTCAAAACAATACTGACCACAATAATACTGACCAAAATACTGACCATAACAGTCCTGACCACGATAATACTGACCAAAATACTGACCATAACAGTGCTGACCACAATAATACTGACCAAAATACTGACCATAACAGTCATCACCACGCTAATACTGACCAAAATACTGGCCATAACAGTGCTGAGCACAATAATACTGACCATAACAGTGCTGAGCACAATAATACTGACCATAACAGTGCTGACCAAGATCAAAACATGATCTTTTCTGCTCATCTAATTCCAAAATGCATTAAAGCATTAAAATACTAGCCTCACAATAAAAAGGTTCATTTGTTAATGATGGATGGACTGAATCTCAAGTCTCAGGTTACAAAGCTACCAAATATATTGTGGTCAGCGGTAGAGTAAGGCGACAGACAACTTGGATCTTGCATCTCCGCAGCTTTTATTTCTCTCCAGGACAGCTCCACAACAGCAATGGGTACACTGCTCCACCTACTGGTCTCACACGGAATTACCCAAACAGAGAGAAAGAACTCGAAATGAGCTGTGCCTGCTGGTCACCCCACCCCCTTACATCGCACTCACAGTCAGGGTGACCACCAAAGCACAGCTCCCACACACACGCACACACACACACACACACACACACACACATACACACACATACGCACCCAAAAAGCCCACCCAGACATAATAACCCCCATTTACCCACTAACATGTCCCCAAAACACTCTTACTCTGCCAACCGGCCGCTAGCATGAACCGCAAAGGCTCACGGGAGCCAGTCCTGCCCGCCAGCTCGCCACAATAAGTATAAGATCTCCTAATTTCGGTGTCTTGGTGCAAGGACAGATTTAGGGTGCTAACCTTTGTTAATTACTGAGTTGTGTTTCATGAACACAACTTCTCTGATTCTGGTGGAGAATTTAAATTGAGCTAAAACTTCCCTGGGAAAATTGGATAAAATACAACTTTTGTTCCAAATTCCAAATCTTAATGTGGTTCCTACACAGCAAACTGTGTGAATGTACTGGAGGTGTTCAAGCGTTTGCATTGTATTTTGAATTGTATTAGCCTTCAGTTTCATGCCGAAGACTGCAGCACCTCACAGTGTAGTATAGTATAGTATAGTGTAGTATGTATTATTGTATTGTGTTACTTTTATTATTACATTTAATATATAATAAATGTATTAATAAGAGGGTGTATTTATTCTTTGTGACAATAACAGTTCAGATTGAGTGCTTCAGTTAATAAATGCCACCAAATTAAGTATCAAAATGTAAACCCTTAAAGAAACGTCACGGCCGTGACGGTTGTCACGTCGCTGTTATTTATCCCAATGATCACACGCAGGCAGGCAGGCCTCCATGATTGTGGTTTCTTTATTTAAACAAAAACAGGAACATAAACCTGGCTCAGGGGCCGAAACATTAATCGATTGAAAGTCAATAGTGACGCTAAATGTGATCCTAAATGGGTACGATGGACCGACACAGAGGTCCACACCTGAAACCGGGACACAAAACACAAACCCTCACAAAAGTCAAAATAAAAGTTCCCAAAACAAAACCAAACCCAGTGACCCCTACCGGCCACTGGCCGAGACATGACAAGAAACACTCAGTCTGCTTTTGAAGTATAGCTTCAAAATATACAGACAAAGTACAGAACAGCTAACAGCTTGAGAGAAGAAGCCAAAAATTATAATGTCCTAGTGGTTAAGGCATCCGGCCTGTGACCAGAAAGTCCGGATTCGATCCCCAGGACCGCTAGGCACTGCTGAGGAACCCTGAGCAAGGTACTGTCCCCATGCACTGCTCCCCAGGTGCTGCGTTCCTGGCTGCCCCCTGCTTCACTTGGTGAATGGGTTAAATGCAGAGGAAGAATTTCGTGCTGTTCACACTGTGTGCTGTGGTGTGTTCACGTATGACAAAATGGTCACTTTCACTTTTTTACTTTCATTAAAAGCGGAAGCAGCACCTCGTATCAGAGCAAAAACCCAAACAGTAAGAGGAAGAGCTCCCTTTTTAAACCTCCATCTCTGTGTAGTTAGCCAGGATCAGAACTTTATTTATTTATTTTTTTTAATGTATTTATTTATTTATTTTCAGGATCAGCGCTAGCTGATAATAAGTGATACATTTATTTCAGTTGCATATAAAGAAATGTCATATATTACTCACTTCAGTCGGGTGTAAAAACCCCAAACTCTTTCTGATTCTGTCCCACTGAGCAGCTACTCTGAGCCTGAACACAGCCTGAGAGAATCCCAAATACACAAGATTTGCTAAGTCCGATATAGAGGTGACAGTCAGCGTGATATATCTGTTGCCATCCATTCCATCGAAGAAAGGTGTGGAATAAAAGAAAACTGTCAGTATGATCCATAGGCTGCTAGGAAGGAACAGAGCAGCCTGCACTAAACCTATAACTGTCACCCTCATTTGGTTCTGCTGCTGAGGACTCAGGGAGGAACCAGTGCTCTGCCCCATCCTCTTGATATGTCCACGTAGATAGAAGAAAGTTTTGGTCCAAGAGAATGTCAGTGTAAAAAGAGGATAGATTAAATATAACAGAAATATTAGGTGGCTCAGCTTCATCAGAAGGTAATCGAACTCCTTTCCGGCAGGCATTGTCCCGTTTAAGGGGCTGGAGCTTGAAGTTAAGAAAGGCTGTGGAGGATGGAGATAAGGGACGATGCCTATGGACATGGCAACCAGAAGCATGATCTGATCCGTGGTGAAACCAGCGTAAACCGCAGTTTTAATGTTGTTTTTAATCCAGACCAACACCGCACAGCGGTGAGGGACAATCTTAATGTAATAAAAAATGCTGATCCAAGCACTGGAAGAAAAGCTGGAACAGTAGGTTTGGTAAACTACGGCTTTACCTGCCACCAGAAGCCGCTCAGGTGAGTTCAGGAAGGTGAGGACAAAAATCAGCAGGGTGGTGCCTTGTTGAATTGTCGAGTTGCATATCACAGCAATTAGCAAGAATCGTAAAGGCTGGCAAAGGCTCACTCCCGCGGGTGGGCAACCAAGGCATACAATGAAGAAAATGTTTAAAACAGTAGCAATGAAGACACAGGGGCCGCAAATTACAGCAAACAACCAGCCGTCCATCTCAGTCCATTAATCACTGCTACCTCCGACTGCATGCTTCGGACATGTAATGCTTTCATCTATAAATTCTTCCTAACAGACTTTGTAATCGCACCACAGGCAAATGCAGTCAGACCGACAGAAATTAATAAAGTTTAATGGACCTTATCTGACTTGAATAACATGCAAAAATACCACCAAAGCAGACCAGAGAAGGACTTCTTCCTTTATGAGCTGATCTAGCCTCTGTGTGGTGCTGAATCCTGCTTGACTGATTTGCCAGTGTGTCCGTCCTGATTTATGTTTTACTTGTTGACATCTTTAACACAACCTCCAAGAATTTTAATGAACATTAAAGTGGTTGGTGAATATTAAGAACCATGGCTAATGCTGCTGCAGAAGACTAGGATTGAAAACATGCCATTCCACCACTTAGTGTTGTAACGGTACCAAAATGTCAGTATTCTGAACCAATACCAGTGAACATCCACGGTTCTTGGTGCCAATTTCGGTACCAAAGCAAAACACAAAGACATGAATTGAGCAACAAGCTATTTTAATTAATAACAAACAATAATGAAACACACATGACTGAATAACACACGCTTCTTATTTATAAACTTAGATAACACATGAAGTCGTGTGTAAATGAATGGCATCTTATTGTAAAGCCTTACCAAACTATACAGGACTGTATTTGACTGAACTTTTATTGAATCAAACCGCATTTCATAACCTAGAACCGCTTCTCTGACGGACCGATTTTAAAGATAGTAACACTAACCAGACATGTATTCTCTAACACACATATTTGGGTTACACAGGTCATTTAAAAGCCTCTGGTGTGTAAAATAGTATGCTATTGTGTCCTGTTTTAAATGCTATAGGAGCATTAAGTAGTTAATGTAGAAACTTTATTCTGATTCTCGTCCCATTTTGAAAGGTGTGGGTGATATAGTGGGATGTCAAGCCACCTGTCATGAGCATCATAAACAAACAAAACAATTATGGAAGAGTTTCACTAAAAAAAACAGCATTTTGCACTTTACAGAGCAGGTTGTGTCACTTCTGGTAGAGTTCTAAAGTGTTGCTTAGAGATGTGTAAAGAATTAAAATGAGGTACTTGACAGCATCCTCACAACCAACCAACTATCGGCTTCAGTGTGGGAGGAGCCTGTAATGGCCAGTCAAATTTTTCAGTGGGCTGGAGCCAAGAGCCTCATCCCAAATATTTCAAGTCCAATAAGATTATTGAGCGGCCCGTCCCTTTACTGTGTCCTTGCCAAACCATGCACACCATGTGTCCACATTTCCACTGATTCATTTCCAAACTTCAAATATTGACTATGTTTACGCACAAGCATTAACTGAACTACTTTAAAGTGCTTTCTGTCTAATATAACATAATTGCCACATAAGGTACTTTAAGCCTTAAGGTATTGTTTAATGCTATGCTAAAGTGCACATAAAATAATCTTAGCAAAGATGCTTGATAGAATGTGGAAGAGCTCTCAACAGTCTGACTTTATTAAATAGATATTCATGAGCCAGCCCTTCTGCTGCACCTGCGGCTGATTAAAGTCTAAAAGATCTGCAGGAGTGAGTGTGGGAGCGTGAATCACGTGGAAAATCAGCTCTATACTCTAAACCGACTCATTAACAGAGAGATTAGAGATTATACAATGTATTTTAGGAAAAATCTAAACCATTGTTAGCACATTTGCCTTGATGTTCTTCAGTGTTGTTTGAGAACCCAGTTGCTAGCCGGAGTCTGTCCCAGACGGCAGCCGCCCGGACCCTAAACACAGCCTGTGAAAATCCGAGACACACAAGGTTGCCCAGCCCAGACGCAGAGGTGATCGTCATTGTTATGTGTTTGTTGCTGTCCATGTTGTCATACACATGTGAGGAGTAGAGTACAGATATGACCAAGCTCCACACGCTGGAAGGGATGAACAGAGCTGCCT